>WUAP02053560.1:0-18157 GCA_015163945.2 Stichodactyla helianthus
AACTGATTACAGTTAGAACACTGAATGCAATAAATGACGTTAGATGTGGTGCAATCAAAGTGATCAGTAATGTTAAGCATTACTGATCAGCTTAAACTAGTTTTCACTAGTCTCTACATTATTACATAGATTGTTGAATAATTCATCTATAGGCATGAAATTTTCTTAAAATCTTTTTTTAACAATTCTATGTAGTGGCTTGGAATGCCTGTTTAGACTGCAGGTTTCCATCCCCTCAGAGAGCCAATTAAATTGCTTCATTTTCACCAGAACAGATGGCCATAAAGCAATAAAAAATAATGCTATTTCTTGTCAGCCAATCAGAATAGTAATTGTGCCTTTGGTACAGTGCCTTCTATGTTTAATAAAAGGTAAAATAAACTCCCTATTTCAAGTGTGCATGACTGTTTAATAATAACTGGCTGCCCACACTCACGCACACCTTCCCACTGTGACTAAAATAGTAATTAAATTAAAATTCAGTATACAGAACAAATGCCAATATCTAATTGGACAGGTGTAGCTACAGACAAAGAACTAATAGTATAGACTGAAAATTTGAGCATAGACATAACACAGATAAATATTTCATAATAATGATTACAATATTATATTACAGGTCTTGGTAAATATGTGACTGTTGGTCATAGATATGGCCATATCAGTAACATATTACAGATAATCGTACATTACATAGCAGTGCAAATGTTATGAGTGATATTATTTTTTAAGGACTAATATTTTTCAGTTTATGAACTCAAATACTATTCTGCCAGATGGTTAAGTTACTTGACCCTGACAGCACTAATTATCAAACTGTGTTGAACCAACCACTCAAGAGTGACTACAAATTCAGCTTCTAGAACAAGTGCTAAAAATATTCCTGGAAGAGTTTTCTCTCTATGTATGAATGAATCACAACACTTGAACACCCAGATGTCAATTGTATAGCTTTTAGAAAAGAAAGAAATATATCTATTGCATTGAAGAAATAGAAAATGTGCCCACATGCTGCATGTAGTTATAAAGCATGCAGGTATAGGCAGAACATGAGAGAAGCATTGAAGCACAAGGCGTAGCCGAGTGCTTCAACACCTCTCTTGTGTTCTGCCTATATCCAAGTGCTTTATAACTACACACAGTAAGGCAAGCAAGTTTTTTATTTATTTCATAAAATACAAAGGTGCAAACGCACATGCTGTGTGCTCTCATAAAGCACATGCCTCAGCCAATCAGAAAGTGAGATTCTTAGTACTGGTAGTTATTTTATAAAATAAATTACTGCATAGTACAGTTCTGTAATCTTTCTACCATTTTGAGGAATATTGGGACACAGTGATTACTAAACTTATTTGTATTTTAATTATTTTGACATAATAGAAATGCTAAGAATGAATTTGTTTTAAAAATGAACTCAAATGACATATAATAAAATAAAAAATTAAGAACCAAGAATATAAAAGTCAGATATGAATGAATAAATTTCTTGCCATTTACAGACTCTTATATAATACAAAATTATAGCTACAATATCTAAAAATGTTTGGTATTTCTAAAAAAAAACTTGAAAACGTGATTCTTGAAAACTATTTCTCATCAACATTTCACATTTCTCCTTATTTTGCAGAACATAATTAAAGAGTTCTTGTCATTTACAGACTCTCAAAATGCAAAATTATAACTACAACAGCTACAAAAGTTTTGCATTTCAAAAAAAAAAAGGAAAAGAAAACTAGAGAACAATATTTCATATTAACAGTACACACCAATTCAGTCTAAGGGTAAAAAGGATTTTCAAGGCAATTATTTCTATATTCATAAGCCAAGTGTCACAAGTTGATCAGTAGCTACAAGGTCATTGCCACATTCTCTCAAACAAAAATCATTTCCATAGTAATTTCTTACAAGAAGATAATACTAACATCTTTAAGGCTGTTAATGTTTGATTAAATGTGTCAATATTTTTGATTTGAAGAATTATCTAGTTTTGCTAATTAGAGGTATAAATTTGAGAAAATATTGTAAATCAACATGGAAACATCATTAGCTTAGCGATATTTCCTGATGCTAGTCATAATAAATCTGCATCACAATGTAAACTATATTGCAGATAACAAAAAATATATTCAAATATCAAAAAAGATACTAAATAACATTTTTCAAGCATTTCCTCCAATCAAGAGCTTAAGCAATGTTACAAATAATGACAATTTTTGGTTAAAAATGTTAAGAATTTTAAAAAAAATATTTAGATAATTTTGGTGTAGCTATAGGCTATGGCATAAATTTTCAAACAATGAATGTTCCATTTACAGGCCTTTGTTTGTTGACAGTTATCATGAGCCTTGTTGATAACAATTTTAATAATATTTGTGGGAGTATTTATCAACATGTAGACCATACCACAATACATAATGAAGTTTTGGCTTGATATTTTGCTGTCATAGAACTTCACAGAAATGGAAATTTTACCAAAAATATTTTTAAACAAATCTAGATTTTTTAAAGCTATGCTACTTATCTTAAGTTAATTGCTAATAACTTATGATTTAGATTATTGTTTATAATGTGCTTAAATGCAGTTCAGGTAACTGATCAATTCAAAAGCAGAGTTATGATTTGCAATAACTGCAAGTCTAGCTAGTAACATTTTATGATTACATGATCAAAAGGAACTGTATGGCAATAAGAATTTCTTCATTTTGATTTCTTAAATGCCTAAACATTGCAATGCCTGCTGAAGATCTTCACTGAGTGGTGCAGGCATTAATTTGGTATTTAAGAAATTCTTATTGCTCCACTTTTGGTCATGCAATCATTAATCAACAATCACTATTCACCCTGTCAACCATTTTTGAAATAGCTGAATATGGTCCATAACTGATGACAACACAAGTTATAACATGTCTCTGACCACTTCAATTTAAAGATGGTACTATCGTAAGCTTAATTTGGTGACAACATACGATTATGATTATGATTTATGATTTATATATTGTCTTTTCTATATGATTGGATACAATCAAAGGCGCTTTACAATGATTAATGTGAATTCAGATTGCTTACGCAATTTACAATCATTAGACTGCGTTAGAATATGAGACCAGACTGCTGAACCAGGAGACAATCCCCTACTCTTATGCAAATAGTTCAACAGGTTCTTTAATGTCCCCCACATACAGGGTAAGGAAGGGATGGGAGACAGGTCCTACAGTTTAAAGTCCTATCCGAGAAGACCTGAAGGTCTAACCATTTGCAGATGTAATTACAAAGGTAGCACCTTCTCCTCAGTTATTTTAAGACCTGAGTATTGGTCCGGCCAGGGTTGGAACCCATGACCTCCCGCATGAGAGACCAATGCTCTATCAACTGAGCTAACCAGACGGCAGTTACACACTCAATGATACCTACACATACTCTGGTCTTGAAGCATCCCAGTATATACTGTATATATTATAATAATAATAATAATAATAATAATAATAATAATAATAATAATAATAACAACAACTTTATTTAAGTGTCAAATTATTTAGTTTATAGTACTAATTGGGGACACTAAAAAAAAGAAGGGAAACAAAAATAAGATATAAAATATATAAAATATGAAAATTTAAAAGTATATCATAATATATAATAATATATCACAATAACAAACACACGCATCTAACTTTGACCTATACACAGAAAATGCACTAAATAATTACAAATCATTTTTATGCAAACAAATAGATTTGATATACAGATTTGGAAGTCTACAGTGGGATATTTTTAATTTTTTCAATACCGGGTACTGTGTAGGTATAAGTGGAAGGTTTCCAAGTTATCTGCCAAAATTCGGAGGCATAATATCCTAATAATATATTAATAATTGTTAGCTGCACAGTTGCTGACAGTTTGCAGCCAGTAAAGTCCACCACTGATCATGCTGGTAGAGAGGCAATGAAAATGCACTATATAAGCACTGCTCTTTACTATTATTATCATTTATATTTTAGTGATACTTCATGTGACGTAGCCTTTGTCATTCATGTGCCAACTCAAGATTGATTGGCTGGTGAAACAAAGCAACTTGTGAAAAGCTTTCATGAAAATGGTTGGCATATTAATATCAAAATGGTTTTGTTAGTAAAGATGAAGTATCACTACTGCAAAATTTTAATTTACACAAAAATATAATGTACATGTTATTATTCATGTAAGTCTTGGATGAGACTTTTAGTAAAATTAATTCACTGGTGTCAATGACATCAAATTAATCACTTTATCATTCCAACTTGACAAAACAAGAATGTAAACATTATGACCTCAGTTCAAAAGATTATCTAGCACCCAACTCAAAGTTTTCAGGACAACTATTTATTTATAAACACCTCATAGAAGTGTAAGCAATTTAGAGCCATATTAAAAAAATTGAAATCTTGGTCTTAAACACAAGTTTGAACTAAGCTTATTTATCTTGTTTATGAGTGACATTAGTCTGACTAACATCACTCATAAACAGGACAGTATTGACAATGTTCTTGACTAGGATTTTTTGGCAAACAGACTATGAGAAAAATGAAGAGCTTTGGAGATAAGAATTGTTGTGTAAACAAGTCTGTAGTGAAGTGCCAGGAGATTTACATATCTCTAATATCTAACAATATCCCCATTCAAATGGCACTTGAATATGTTAAAGCCAAGCTAGGGTGAATAAGAACAGCAATAGTGCCCCATAGAAAGAAGCCATACAAAAGTTAGACTGTGTTATGGTTACAAATTTCACTGTGGGCAAAATAATATAGATTAATTTAAATTACTATTTAAAAATTGATTTTAGAACTTGGTTTATTTCCAAACTTATGCTCACAGGCACTAAAATGAGTACAAAAAGCAACATTAACATTATATTACTCTTTTTGCGTTATCTACAAGAAAAACAATTTTTTATAAGAATTTTTTTCAGGCTCTTCAATAAAAGTTAAAAAGCACGCATTTTTGAGGCAAAAGGTCTTTGCTTGTTCCTGACACTTAAAAAAATATTTCAAAAAGCCACGTTTCTCGTTCCGTTTAGTTATTTTTGGAGAGCAAAGTATAGTATGTGATTATGTTCTACTATATATTTACATTACAGATATTTTAGCTGTCATCTACTAGGTATGAACATTTAGAACGAGGACCCTAAAAAATTCGCGTCAGCATTTATCTCCTTTTTCATATATGCGTTTGTATTTTTGAGATGCAAAGATTACTTCAGATTTTGAGAATTATTCGGGATGAAACTATGGGAAATGGCGATAAGTTGAAGATTTTGTTTACATACGCGCTAAGGACATAAAATTATAAAATTCATAGTCGATTTTAAAATTCTCCAGCTAAAAGGGATCATAAATAATGTAGGAATATTTTAGATAAAAAACGAAAAGATGTTAATAGATAAAGCTAGGCTAGAAAAAGCTCATATTATTCAAACTGTCTAAGAATTTCAGCTGCAGATATTTTTACAATTCGTTTTAAAAGGAACAATTTCCTAGAGGACAATGAACACCGAAAATGTTTGCGAGTACTAACAAAAAGAATCAATAAATAATTAAAAGCGAAACTTTGAAGATATCCTGTTTAACTTAAAATGGAAAAGAAGTGCTGTGCTCTAAATGCAAGGGAAAAAGAACACTATTTGAATGTAAAGTTAATGGGAAACGTACTTGTCCCAGTTACCCTAATACAAATATTGATGTTTTTCAATTTTTCTGTGGAAATTCAGGAAAATAAAATTCGCTTCTTGAAAACCGCATTAAAAATTATACACAAGTCATTTCGCTCATTTGTAATTCAAATGACAGATCATTCTAAGACACTAGTGTTGTATGAATTTGAGTTGAGTTTGCTGTAATAAAAGGTACATCACATAAGAGGCTCCGAAAACGAAAACAAAAAACCCGCCAAACGAATCCCGCTTCAAATTTCGGGAATCCGAGTGAAATTCTAGAAAACAAAGATTTTCTCCCGGCAATTAGAATCCTACGGAGGTACAATACAAAAAACCTATCAATGTTGGAGATTTTATTTATGTAAGACTTTTGGAGTTGTCGGCCATGTCGACCGATCGATTGAATGGCCCGATATTATTAGTAAATTTTGACGACTTTTTCACCCAAATCTATCGCCTGATTGCTTTAGTAGCAAATCGTACAGCCCCATTAGATAAAGATTTCTTACCTTTGGTATTCGAGCCCATCTCCCTGTTCTAACGTCGCGAACGAATGTTAGCTCTAAAAAATCTGTCTCCTGTGGAAAGACAGACACAAAACCAATAAAATGAACACCCGAAAAGAACCTTCTTCTTGATCAACAATACCGGCATGGAAAGACCTAATGCGTTGAAAAGAAAATATAGTTGCTGTCAAGAATATACATGAGTGGTAGATAAAAACACAGCTGCCCTATTTCAGGAGATTAAGAAGAGAGCTAGTTTTACTAGTAACCAAGTATTACAATTACTAAAGCGTTGGGAAGTCAAGGCAGAGAGAACATATACATGTGGTCGAGGATTGCCTGACCGCCTGCTTGGCTGTGCAGGATTTGTGATTGCAAAGCTTAGAGCTTACTTTATCTTCGGCTTTCCAGTAAATCAAATGACCGGCTTGATCTACTTTGACGACGCATCTCTGGCCGGTTGTAGAATCCTGCAAGAAACAAAACATTAACACTTATAAGGGATCTGTTTAGGCAAAAGCAAATGAGATAACATTGAGCGTTCTTCGTCGCAAAGCCAGCAAACGTCAGCATAACAGAAAGCAGTCTTCCAACCATCAACCCAAGAGGAATCTAGAACAATGGCTTGAGATAGCGGGAGTATTTTGGAGAGAATCGTAAAAATGCTTTAATGTTAGAAACCAAGGATGCATATGCGACCGATCCAAGCTTTCAAGTTTTACACGATCGAACGCATGTGTAATCTACAAATTCTAAATAGAACAAGCGATCGCTTACTTACCTCGTCCCATTTAATAAAAGTCGATCCTCTAATCAAACAGTCCGCAACTTCTGGCGGTCTTAATTTCTCGAAGTACACTTCTCCGCCCGCCATTTTACGCTGTGTGTGCTAAGCTCTGTACTTTCTAGGAGCCTTGGCTGAAATCGTTCAAAATAAGCCTTGTGTATGTCCTGAGGCTAAGCGCGCGCCCTGATTGGTTTACACTCGGCAGGGGTAGGAATTCGTACATATGTATATAGTATACGTAATAACAAAACAAAAAATCTTACGGAAAATTATAAGCGAAATCATCTTTATTCTTCCCAGCAGAAGAAACCTCGACTCCAGCATTAATCGTACGGCATTTGCATGTTTAAAAATCTCTATTTATAGTTTGACCATTTGAAAAAGCTAAATGGCAATGTAATATCGGAAAACGGTGTTTACATTGTGAAGGGGAGGAAAAAGAAATTCATATCAATCTTATATTTTTTGTATGAGGATTAGGGATTCCCATCGAAAAATATGTTATTGACTTCTCACAGAATCTCTGGCTCCTCTAGCGGCATAACATCAGTCATTCCCCGCGTCAAAAAATCTCAATGTAAACAAAAGTTCTACTTTGATATGTCTGGGGGAGTACTTGAATGGCAGAGACCCGATTTAATTTTCCGAACAAAGTCCCGATGTACTCTGAGAGGTTCGACAGTGGGCGCAGTGATAGCGATTCTAGCAAACTGTGTGCAACAGCGGCTTTCTCAAACGCGTTCCATTTATGAATAACTCAAAAATTCTAAATAATATAATTACAAGTGGGATTCGAGCCCCTTGGTATGAAAAAGATGTACAACTTGTTATCGTTATATACATTATACATAAATTCAACTTTTCAGCTATTTTTGTTTCAATTCTTTATTTTGTGTGCATAAAAAATGAACATTTATGAAAATGAACATTTATTTTTGTTTCAATTCTTTATTTTGTGTGCATAAAAATGAACCAAATCAAATGGAGAAATCCCGGTAATATTACAGAGAAGGCTCTAGAAAAATACTTAATAACAGATCCTCAAACAAGTTTCTTACTTCAAGTTGCAAAAATGATTATTGCCATTGAAATAACAGTTGCGAAAGGTCAGTTAATTTCAAATGCATAGTCTTTGGTAGTTTGGACATATTTGAATTTAAATATATCCTAGTTTTCAATTAAAAAGAAGTAGTTTCAAATCCTTCAATTTTGAAAGATTGAAAAACTATCTATTGCCTAAAGTAAGAAAAAATGGATCTTTTTAGCACAGCTGTGGGAAGATAGGAACATTATCATCGAGTCCACAAACGCTTTCGCATTCTTGATAAGAATATTTGAGGGTGTCTGAATAATTGACAAAGTCGAAAAACGTTAATTTTGTAATCTAAGACTACATCTTATGATTTCTAAATACGAAACCTGTCTTTCGGCTGCAGAGAAGGGAAAAAAAAACCGCGAATGAGAATACTGTATACCACAATATCATGGTGTCATATAAAAATCTCTATTCCTTAAGCTCCCTCGGAACTCTAACCGCAACACTTACACAACCAGTTAGAAGCAAGAACTGAATTATGTCAATTAGAATGACAGGCCAAAGCAACCGTTTCAATACCAACCAAAATAACCACACGAGGAAATTTAAGACAGGACAGGTCCTTATAAGGAAGGCCAATTAGTCAAAGTGTTAGTAAATTAGTACAAATAGAAAATATCGTTACAATATGGCTATGATGAAGGAAATTCGAAAGAGATTCTGGTTTTGTGGACTGTTTGTTGCCCGTATATAGGGGACATTTTTTTCAGCGTTGGTTAAGGATATTTATAATTTAGTATACTCATTAGTTTCGTTTAGTCCTTTTCTTATTCTTTTCCATCCTACATTTTTCGTTTTTTTTCTTGCTTATTCTCTTTCCCTTTTTCCCAGTCCCTCTTTTTCATCTTTTCCTGTTTCATTTCATGCCATAAGCGTTCCTTGCCGCAACAATCGTGATGTTCCCTAACGAAAGTGTTCGTGCCGCGAGCTTTTCAGTCATGGCGAAATCAACTCTACTTGCAGTAAGTTGCAATCTAAATTAATGACAATTTAATAAAAAATGAATGAGATCTAACCTTGCAATACTGATTAACCTTGAGGATCTAAAATTCTTAAGCATCACACGCGTCTGCTATTTTCCCGCCTTTTTCTACTCATGCGCAGTACTTTGCCACCAGTGTTGCGAAGAAGACTAGGTGTTTTCTATGTATAAAAACTATTTTTGGGAATTCGTACGACCTACGTGCTTGTACAAATGTTAAGTGGCGTCGTAGTAATGGGTGTAATTTTCATTCCCTTCCGACCAGCTGTTATTCATTTTCTTTTCTGTAAAAAGATGTCTTTTTTCCATTTCCCAAATGGGGAAATACGCCTATGACCATTAAAGAACTCTAGTATTACCAGCAGAATACAAAAACTCGATCCCATATTCTATCTTAAATAGACGGATTGGCGAACAGACCAACATAAAGAAAGAGAAAAGGAGGCAAGAAGCCAGACAGGCTAATATATATACAAATCACGTACGAACAAAAAAAAAAAAAAAAAAAAAACCATTATGACGGATAAGTAACATTGCAAAAACAAAACAGAATAATCCATTCAGTACGTGCTCCGGTAATTAGAGGTGTGCTGGAGGCTTGCCAAAGAGGTAACGAAGTGTTGAAATATGGGAAAATTAACACTATATACCTTTAACTATAGCCTTCGCCCTTCCGCGATTATTATAATATAATATTTCATTGTTTTAGCTGTAATAGGGCCTTCCCATGCATTCTGTAATGCAATTCCTGCTATATAGCAAAAGCAAGAAAAATCTTCACAGACCTGCTTTTCAGTTTGGACCCGCACGTCGGGTTTCATACGAGTGACGTCACAGTTTTAACTTTTAAGAACGCTCTATATGTTATAAAAAAGAACTGACAAGTTTTCAAAAGTCATTTACTTGAAAAAGTTAAAAACACTTAATGACGCCCGCTGTTTCAAACTAATAAACACTGTGACAACAAACAAACAAAACAAAACTAGCCCCACCCACAAAAAAACACCTATAAGACTAAAAAAAACAAGAAATAAATCAAAATATTATAGAAAAACTATGGAAAAACAAACGATAACTATGCAGTATTGACACAATTTTTATAGGTTTATAAATTTGTTGCTTTATCTATAAATACAATTTCAAGTTTTTGATTTACAAAGTGGTTTCCATCTATACATGCTTTTTCAAAGTTTTCTAATAACTTTTCTAAAAGCTTTATGATTAGCACAATATCTTATCAAAGATTAAACTTGACCGTAGCATTAACGTTCTTATCTGCACTAGTACCTGGGGCGACTGCACAGACAGCCGCCTCCTACCCGCGGCCTATTAATTTTTAAATTATTCTGAGGTGTTAAGTAAGTATTTGTTATGTTGGACGCTTCGTTTTGATGTAAATTATGATCGTTAAAAATATTTTTACGTAATGTAAAAATATTTTTGAATTCGTCTTTTATTGTGAATTGTTTTTCAAAAGCCCCAAACGAGTTACCGCTAAAAACCTTAGCTTGAATTTACTGGAGTCATTTTCTTCGTAATACTGTATAGTTCGTCTATCAGGAGCTAGAACACTGAGCTTCAATTACAGAGATACATCACCTGAATCCTAGTACATCACTGAAATTGCTCTAAGATATCACCAAAGCCAATACTTCCATTCACATCTTTAGAATTTCTGCCCCATTAGTGGTCCATTATGGCTAAGCTTATTACTTAACTAATTGCCTTCAAATTTTCCATTCAAACACACGGACATGTCTGTAACATGAAAGATGATTATCAAAACAATATCTAGAATTTTCTGCTTTGAAATGCAAATTCACGGTAAAAGTAAAAGTTTACGAAAGTAGTTACGAAATGGTGCCTGGGCACATGAAGGCATGACGACGACGACGATATAATAATAATAATAATAATAATAATAATAATAATAATAATAAAAATAATAATAATACATTTCCAGTGCATTCCAAGAAATCTCAATGCCCTTACAATAAATAAAATGGTGAAAACGATGATGATTACAATGGATGATGAAGATAATGATGACGAGGATCAGTAGCGGTGACATTGTCATCATCATCAGCAGCACCTTCACATTCATCATCATCATCATCATAGTCATCATCATCATCACCATCTTTGTCATGACCATGGTCATGATCAGTATCAATAGCAACATGATTATTATTATAATCATAATCATCACCATCATCGTCACCATCACCATCATTGTTGTCAACAACATTAGCACCATTACCATCATTGGCATCATCACCATCATGAAAGCTTTCAGTAATTCACACTTCTACCCGCATTTTAATAAAATATAATTAAGCTTTGGCAGATGTCCACCCAACACATTATGCAAAATGAAATGAAATGAGACTTGGCCAAATTCTTATCTTTGAAAAAGGCCGAGATTAAACTAAACTTTATTTTAATTTAAGTTTACAGTAAAAATTAACTCCATGCTCTGCTTAAATGCAGTGAAAAATGGATACAGTAACTGGCTTAAAGAAAGATACGATAATATGCAAATACTTTAATTTTGATTGGATCACTGGTTAAAGATTAGAATCAAATCTGATTAGATTTTAAAGCTTTAGATGATTTTAATTAAGATTTCCCTCAAAATCAAACAGCCCATGAATTTAAAAATCCATTAAAAGTTTCCTCTAATGCAGAGTATAGAGAATTTTCTGTGCTCATCAATGATTCATACCTCTAGTTATTATTAAAAAAAAGCCGTCTTGTTCTTGCACAGCAAGAAAAAAAGCAATATACATTCAAAACTTAACTTATTATAACACATGGTTTAGTAATCCATGGGAATACGAAATATCAAAAGGTTCATGTAGAGACAATTTGGTACAATTAAAGAACCTGGCTCTCACAAGAGATATACAATTTGTGATAAACTACTCTAGGGGGTATTAAAAAAGTTGATCAATATAGATTTTCTTTGCGGCAGAAAAAACTGCAAATAAAGGCACACAGTTGAAAAAAAAAGAAAGTTATTTTACTACAAAACATAGTAAATTGATCTCAGAATATCTAAAAAATACATTGCCTGACATACCATACAAGCTTCCCCTCAAAACTATGACATTTTTATTTTGTTCAAAATTAATAATAAAAGTAGTTTTTGGTTTATCACTATAACACAAGACAGCTTATGTAGCTTGTTATGTTATATTTATCATCTGTAATTCTTTCAAAGTTTTTTCAAAGCCAATTTATATATATCCCATCAATAAACTAAAATCAAAATTAGAACTCTGTTTTGCAATCTGCACAATCTGCATTTTGAAATACCTTCAATTGATTTTATAACAAAATTTCTTATTCATAAATACAGTGGTTCAAAGTTTTTTCAAAAATACAATTGCAACTAGCTTCGAATAGTTTAATACCAAAAAATTTCCAACTGGATGTGAAACAATGAATAATGAATAGCAATGCTAATTCATTTTAAGTAATCTATGAGATAAAATATCAGGGAAAAGATGTTTTTAATTAAAAATAAAAAAATTGAAATTTCCATGATAAAATTCTGATAAAAGTCAAAATGTTAAAACTAAAAAAATATAAAATAATGTGAAATGTAATGATGTGCTGTTTATACAGCTAAAAAAAAACTAAGTTAAAGATCAGTGAAAAGTAATAAGAGCAGCTGATTTTCTAATTTTTAGATTTAAATTTTGAAACTTACAGAATGAAAATTTATATTATTTCACTCAACACAAATTAATTTTATACTTTTCCTATTTTCCAATCTTTCTCTGTAAAATTTCTCCATTCTTTCTAAATTTTTAATCTATACTTTCTTATTCTTTTCACAACTGGTTTTTCCTTATTAATAAAACATCTGGATCAATTTTTGTAAAAAAAACATTAAAATATACATCAACTCATGTGCATGTAAAGGCTAAATCTCATGTAGGAGCAAGGATGGCTCAGTTGGTTAGTGTGCTGCCTTCTGTGCATGAGGTCTGAGTCCGATTCCCAGTGACCTCGCATCCTTGTTTCGATTTCTTTCCATTCCATGTAGCTTTAGCTTTAAATACCCTTAAAACAGAGCACTGATGGAGAGAGGGGGTAAAAGCACACCTTTGAACGCTTTATACATGAGCCCCTGGCTTGGGAGAATTGGGTAACCACTCCCCACGTTATTGAAGTAAATAATTTACCTTTAGCTTTACCTTTTATGAATCTCATTAAGAACCTACAGTGACAAGTAAATACAACCTGCTGATCATGTGCTAACTGGAGAGCATTCTTGCTTTTGCTTGGAATCAATCAGCTGAACAAATCTCATGAATCTCATTATTAGAATACAGTGTAGATGGGGTTTTGTACATATTCTATATATGGCATTCTGGCAATTCAATAGTGGCACCTAACAAGCAATATGAAGCACCAGAGCAAACAAGCATAGAGCATTCCTTGAAATGTATTCCTGTGCATATTTTGGTTTGGTTTAATAATCCAACTTTCAACTTTATTTGAGCTGCTATCCACTTGTTAGATGCTTCATAATGATTGATTGTGGCCACTATTCACTTGTGCCATATATGGAATACATACAACAGCCCTGGCTCCTATAGTGAAAAGCAAACACTCCCCTATATGTGTGCTATGATACAGAGAGCAATTTTGCTTGGTTTTCGTTCTCGCTCACAGAAAAATAAATCAATCTAGTTCATAAATATCTTGAACTCATTTTCTCATTTTATTAGACACAGTGCATGTACATTAAACAGTCAAACACTGCCCTTCCATGTACTATTAACCAGAGGCTATTTTTGCATAGATGTTTAATTATAAACATTTTATAATCTTATTTTAGAATAAAACAGCAGGAGCTAAAAAATTTTTATTATATAGATATTGATGAAATATCAGGATTTCTTCTGTTTCTAAAACTCCATACACAGTGAAGATATCATTTTTATCCTTCACATGTGAAGATATCACCATTGCCATGACTACCCTTGTATCAACCAATCACAAATGGCCTTAAAATTCTTCTCTGATCCTGGATATTTCATCTATATTTATAAAATAAACAGAACATTACATGGTCGCTTGGAGATACAAATTTTATCTTCTCGTGTTGAATCTCTCTCACTCGTTTGCTGTGCTCACTCATGAGAGATATCATCAAGACTTGAAGATAAAATTCATATCTCCACGTGCCCATGTAATATCCTCTATATATTTAATCTTTAGAACAGTAGGTTAGTTTATGCCTTAATAACAGTTATTATTATATCCCCATCCACTGGATATGAGCAATTGCGTGCTCTGATTGGTTCCTCTACTACTAGGATATCAGCTCATATCCCGTGAATAGAGAAATAAACAAAATGGCAGAGCATTTTGCCAACGTTATTTCGCTTTTTAAACTTGAAAATAATTAAAATTCTGCATTTCTCACAATCCAGTGGATGTGGATATAATAAAACAATTACTCCACTCAATCTTGTTATACATGTCTCATAGCCAACTCGGTGCTGCACACCTCGTTGGCTATGAGCTCATGTACGACTCGATTTTGTGGAATAATTGTTAAATATTCAATATTGAGTAGCCACTTTTGGTAGCCCACTTTAATTATGTTTAACATGTATATGTGTTTGTAAATAGCTTCTATATTGTGCATCAATCAATGTACCCCTGCCAACCACAACCTCGGCATGACCAGTGACTTGGACATCTATGAAAATAAGAAATGGCTCTCACCCCTGGGGAAAGGCTACTGATCCAATTCCATGTATAATCCCTTTTCTTGGGTAAAATTGCTTCTAGTTAAGTGACTGGGGAGGTGAAAGACAGCAAATTTTCCCCCTCTTCTGACTGAGATTCAAAAGAAGTGAATAGTAGGTAAATACCCCACATATTCCCAGTCATGCCCAGTTGCAATGAGTGGGAGGGAGTTACACTGACTGGTGCATTATGCGGTCTACATGTAGAGCACTGCTTCTATTTTGTATATTCTTACACTCGTATTAGTTCTTCTATGGTATCTACAAGCAACTAGCAACTTTGAAATTTTATGGATGGTGTCAGTTTAGATCAAAACCATCAACATGCTATTTCTTGATGCCTAACAAACTCAATTCTTAGATTTACTTTTGTCACAAAGCAAACTCCTTGTACTATAATCTGATGTTGTGGGCTACCTGTGGTACTTACCACAGGGACTCCAAAAAGAAATGAAATATTTTTTAAAAGCATGAATGACTCCAAATTATTGCAAATCTACCTTAAGGTTGACGTATGCATAAATTTGTAGTATTATACAAAGTCTATCAAGGCCTGTGGCACTGTACTATTCCTTATAATTACATATGTCTGCATGTCAAAGTCTATTAACTACGATGATTAATTATGTCAATGCTTTTATAATTAACCTGACTATAGCCTTGGCAACTTTAGGAAGTTATAAGTGATTATCATTACCTTCATTCATAATTTCCAAACCATAAAAAATAGCTTGTTTCCATGGTAACAACTTCAGCTCCACTCAAGACAATCATACATCAAGCTTTTATAGGGGCACATAGTAAATGTCATATTTCCATATACTACAATCCTGTACTTTATATCCCACATTTGTAACATCAAGAATGACTGTTTCCAAGGTAACATCAGGATATTCAGGAGGTAGTACACTCTAATGTATTTGTCAGGTTTGCCACTGATTTGTTGCAAAATGTATAATCTATATCTCTACTCCATTGACAAATTATCAAAATAAATAATGAGAGCTTCAGAAATTCATCAGATACTACTTGTATAATTCCATACCTTCATCAGCACCTCTATTGACAACTACTTGAAAAGTAAAGCCTGAATATTTCTGATATCAAACATGTGGCCATCACACATACTTATGGTTGTCGTTGTCCCCTTTTCTTCTTGCTAAGAGTGCTTCTTTTTCTTTTCTTCGTTTGTCAAGGTATGGTTTTGAGAAATAAAAAATTGCAGCACTTCCAAGAATGAAAGCTGACCTACACCCACAAAAAAACTTTTAAAATTTAAACACTGAATAAAAACAGGCCATGTGCCACTATGAGATGATAATGTGTATATCAATTAAGCCCGAGAGGGCAGGGATCAGGCATTTTAGATTTAAAATAGCTTAATTTCTTTTAAAATTCTCTGCTGTCTTGTTGGGGGGAAATAATAACTCAAATTTGTTAAATTTCCCCACCTGGGCAGCCACCCATTCCAAAACTAGACGAAAAGATATCCTCAAAAAAGAAATTTTAAACACAAAAAATGATTATTGAGTGGAGTTTTTATAAGATGGAACCATCTAGCCACATAACGTTGGTGTCCCTGTTATCGTGTCAGGACAGCTTTGAGGTTGTGAGGTGATGCTTACTCCTTCACAGCTGACAAAGTGCGTATTAAACAATATTTTTTAATGAAACTCACTTACCAAACACCTGATATAGCACAAACACGTTTAATTCGCGTCCGTAAGCTTGGTTCAAGCCTTGAAAATTCACTTTTGAAGTCCATTTTCTTGGATTTTCGAGATATTTCTGTTACCTTGCAGCAGCGACTTGAATGAGAATCAACAGGCGTTACTTCTCCAAACGAGAAAGACTAAGACTAAGAAAAATTATGCAATTGTAACGCAATATTATGTCACGATTACTATTTTGCAATGGAGAAGTCTGTAGAAATTGTTGCAAAAATTTTTTATCTCTATCGAAAATATGGTTCTGCGGACTACATCGGAGAGGAGGTAACCCAAATAGAGCATATGACACAATGTGCAATGTTAGCGGAGAAGGAAGGATTTTCAGATGAAGTTATTTTGGGGGCCTTTTTTCACGACATTGGGCATTTGCTTGGACTTGAGCAAAATCTTGCACCGATGGGCTCGAACTTAGGTACGGAAAAACACGAAGAAATTGGTGAAAAATACCTCAAGGATCTTGGATTCACGGAAGCTGTGACAAAGATGGTCTGGGGTCATGTACAAGCTAAACGTTACCTGGTCTTTAAGCATGATGACTATTATGATAAGGTACCCTTACATAACCTACCAAAAATATTTTTTAAAAATATTATTATTATTATTATTATATTAATGAATGAAAGAAATTTAGAAATACCACAGGGATAACTTTTCTCCTATGTTTATAATTCATTCTTCCACTTTTCCCATTTTTCATCATTTCTTGCCTTTCTTTTATCATTCCTTTCTCCTTCCTTTTGAGTGCTAACGACTCCATTCTGTCCTTTCTAGCCTATTGTTGGTTGTCTCTGCTTGGTTTATTTTATTTCCATTATTTCATTTACTTTTTTCCCTTACTTTCATCCTTCATTTTTTTCCACTTTTTTTCACATTTTTGTTCTCCCTCTACTTTCGTTGTCCTTGCATTGCTAGGACAAAGCTTACATCCTTACTTTCTTCAATTCAATCCCTCCATATTTTTCTGAATTTTATATTTCTGTCTTCATTGCACATTCTTTCCTCATATTTTGTCTATTCATTTATTCATTTCACAGCTATCCAATGCAAGCAAGCAAACATTACTTCATCAAGGAGGTGCAATGAACCCAGAAGAAGCAGATGAGTTTGAAAGGCTTCCTGTTTTTAAGGCACTCCTGAGAATGCGGCATTGGGATGATAATGGCAAAGTTAAAGGTCTTCCAATTGAACCTCTTGAAAAATATGAACAAATGTGCATCAAATACTTAAATACTCAATCAAGGAAGTGATATGACAATATTCCTTTTGATTTCAAATAAATTTTTAGTTTCAGAAATTATCTCACACATATCACATTGATTAAATTTTTAAAAAGTATAAAATATGTATATGTAAGAACATAATACAAAATATTTTTAATATGAATTTTGTAATTCTTATCAATAAATAGTAATAAAAATTTTAAAAACAAATTGAAAGTGTGAAGTCATTAGGGAGGGTTCATAATGGGCTTTTTGCACATATTGCGTGACATTTAAAATATTGTCTCCCTGTTCTCAAAAATATCATATTTAAAAAGAACACCCAAAAATTAGTAAATTTGGAAATTTTGAGGACAATCCAGTAAATACGGAA
>WUAP02053671.1:1034-18157 GCA_015163945.2 Stichodactyla helianthus
ATTACATTATTACAATATCTGATATTTATCCCAAAGCAAGTGGTTGCGGAATTCTTCTAGTATCCGATATTTTTACCCGATATTACATTATTACAATATCTGATATTTATCCCAAAGCAAGTGGTTGCGGAATTCTTCTAGTATCCGATATTTTTACCTGATATTATATCATTACAATATCTGATATTTTTACAGGACATTTCTTTTTTGTATTTTTATCAATGTTTAATGATATTTATCCGCTACTCTTCTGCTTACAATTATCATTCTAGTATCAATAATTTGATATTTTCCTTATATCGCACCTAAATGTCCAAATATTGCTTTCGTACGTCTATCATCTTTTGAGATTTAATTTTTTTCCTACTCACTTTAGCTTACAAGATTTTTGCTTCAAAAAATTATAAACAGCCATCCATTCAAGCTTGATTATCTCAAAAAGTAGTTTGGGACACCCTATTTTTCTGTTCATATTTGAAATCAGCATTAAATTTCGATTCCGTTAAAAACGATACTATTTGAAAAAAAGTTAAATATAAAATCTAATAGTAGCCAGTCACCTTATATTTATGATTGTTTGCCAAGTAGTTTTCTTGGCTTTTGGAGGCTATTTTAAGTGTTTTTGTGGAAGGTGAATTTCAACAGTCATACAAAGGTCAAAAGAAGGTGAACCTTCTGATGACCATTGTAATTGACCGATTGGCCCCTAGCCATCATGTGGTATAAATTGTAAAAAAGTTTGGACATTGTTGTCTGACTGCTGTACATGTGTACTAACTTTTAAACAAATTATTGACTTGAATTATAAATTTGTCTCTCTAAATATAACCAAAAACTTGTTGTTTAACCCTAATTCAAAATGCCTTTGCTGTTTTTAAGGAGAAAAACTTATTAAAACATACATGTTGAAAATGTTCAAAAGTTAGTGCATTTGTACAGCAGTCAGACAACAACATCCAAACATTTTTGTGACCATAACACAATGTAGCACAAATTACACTGCGTGATGGCTAAGAATCAATCAGTGAATTTGCCCCCAAACCACTTAAAATAACCTCGAAGCCAAGAAAACCAGTATTTGTGGTATCCAGGCTATTTTTTCATGACATTGCATGTTTTGTAACCAACTGTTAGGTTTGTTTTCACTGGTCCACTAGTACACTACTTCTATCAGTATATGGAAGAGCTGTTACCCAAAGGGACAAATCATGCCAAAGCAAAGAAATTAGTTCTGGATCGGCTGGTGCTTTCTCCCATCTTCTATGTGCTATTTTTTTACATTATCACATTACTGGAGGTATATGAAATACTCTGATACAAAATTTATAATCAGGACTCTTCCTTTTTTAAAAACAATTTACTTCTTACACAAGATATCATTTTATTGCATCACTGTTGCCATGACTACCTTCTTATCAACCCATCACAAAGGAGCTTAACATTCTTCCTCAATAACCAGATCATTGCATGGCTGCTTGGAGATGCAAATTTTATCTTGTTTGCATGTTAAATTTCTCTCACTCAAAGATAAAATTTGTATTGCTGTGAATTCATGCAAAGGCTATTTGCACTAGCAGGTCACATGACCACAACCCCCTTTAATCAAGCACTGATGTCAAAATGAACTCCAGAAGTTTCAGTTCAAAATCTTTGACACAGCTTGACTCGTAAAATCAATAGATGTTTTGCATGACCACATGACAGCAGCCATGTTGGATGGCACAAATCTTTCCCCTTATAAGTAATTGAATTATTTCTCATTTTTAGAAGAATTGATTTTGAAAAACATTTGAGAATGAAGACTAGAGACAAAAGTTGGACGTTTCGACGGAACGCATTTCTCATTTTTAACCATTTTATTGTCTCTGCCATCCAATATGGCTGCTGTCATGTGGTTGTGCAAAACCTTTGTACTGAGGATATGCACCTTCCCGGAGATACCCATAATTCTCCTTGATTAAGCGTGTGCAAGCAAGGTCAGGGTCTGGTTGGGGGCAAAATATATGAAGGAGACTTCAGAAATTGAACAGAAAACAGTGTTTTATCAGATGTGGATAAGAAGAATGTAAATTGGTTTACCAAATGGGATATCTGAATAACAGAGCTTTTCCTGTTCTTGTTTAGACACAGTGGACGAATTTCCTCAAAACTACAATCAGTTTTCAAATAATGTTTTTTACCCTGACCTCGCTGGTGTGTGCAAATCCTAAAGAATTGTGGGAAACTATGGAAAGGAGCATTGTCAGGTGGGGGATTGCCACTTGTATAACAATGTTGTGTTCATTTTCAGGGAAAGTCATGTGGTGCTGCAGTGAAAAAAGTTCATGATAATTTTTGGATGGCATTTAAAATGAGTCTGAGAGTTTGGGTTATCGTGCAGTATGTGAACTTCACCTATATACCAGTAGAGGTTAGTTGCTACTTTTATTAACAATTAGATAACTGCAATCCTTTACTGTTATATTAGAAAATTCATGAATTAATGAGGCCAAAACAATGGAAAATCATAAGCGTGAAGGAGTTTTTAATTTCAGATAAAGATTTGTCCTCATTTGCATTCCACTTTAACTTGAATTTTCTTGGTCAAAATTACTCAATTCGTTTTAAAAATCACTACAACATGAAAATAGTCCTAGACATTTCCTAAGTGATATAAAGTATTCCCGATCGACCTTTATGGGCATAAAATGGCTCGCCTATGGCTTGCCATTTTAAATGCCCATAAAGGTCTCCCGCTCATACTTTATATATACATAAAGTTCTCAAATTTGTTTTTAATTCATCAGAAAGCAATTATATAAATCACTGACATGATCATTTGGTTAATCAAGTTTTGGTCTAAGTTGATGATTTTTTTTAAGCACTTGAAAGAGTGTTTCATCCAAACACTTTGGAGTCGGTTAAACACACCTACTTCACAGTGTTTGGCTATTAGATAAAATATTCAAAGTTGCAAAGAGTTTAAGCTTCAAACCATGGGTTTGGCAGGCTCACTTCCACTCTTTGGTTTGGTTGTTTATGCTATGCAATGATCTTGATTATGATTTGTTGTAGTACCGTGTTCTGTTTGCAAACTTAATTGCTCTTGGATGGAATGTTTACATGGCCTCTAAAAATGCTGGCAAGTAGATGCAACCTGCATATGGAAATCAAGACATTAGTCATGCATCCTCTTGGTTGTAATTGTAAGAGTTTGCAATCAGGAAAAAATCTTGCAATAATAAGGACAGAATTAACCAATCTCAGACTACAGGATTCAATACAAGGAGATTGGGCAATTTGTTACCAGCTGGGATGTTTGGCCAACTGTTGACCAATAGATGGCAAACTTATAGTCACATATTTGGCATGACAGTCAGCCAAGTTTGACAGATGACAGAGGGTCATAATTACCCAGTCTCCTGATTATACATCTATAAAACTACTAATAGTAAAATACAAGCCAGACAGATTTACTTTATATCATTCATGGTACTGTAGAATTTCTTGATCCATCTTATCATTTGTTTCTAATCATTGTGTGAAAAGAAAATGTTCATTTTCATAATTACCACTACTCTTCTCAGTTTAGCTCTCATTGTTTCTAAGGGGAACCATGAGAATAATCACTTCTGATTAGCTGATTTCATTAGGGCTAAAATATTAAAGCAGTGAAACAAATTCAGCCAATCAGAAGCTACCATTCTCACAGTATATCGTTGAGGTTGCCTTTAGAAACATTGAGAGCTAGACTGTCATTAAAACTTTATGGGAAAACTTCTGTCGTGCCAAACTAAACTGAGAAGCATTATTAGCACATGTTAACAAAATCAAAATTTCATCTATTATTTTGAGATGACAGGATTTTTAGAAATTTTTGAGAATTGCCACCCTGGTTTGATCAAAATTACTAAAACAAATGTATGATTGCATTAAGGGAGTGCTGGAAAACTAGGATGAGGATATTAAATGTTTGGTGTACAGTGAACCAGATCAAAAACGTTTGTTTAACTCAAAGAAAGGCTACACAAGTAAGTCTTTTTAAGTAGACAAAAAAAAAAAAAAAAAAAATTGAAATGTATACATTGATTAAGTGAGTATGTGAGAGGATTGTACCTATGGTAACTACAATATTTTTATTATAAACATAACAAATAGAACTCCGGCTTTCCTTCCCACATTTGTACAATTTCCCTAAGACACATTTTCTATGTTAATTTTATATTAACACAGACAGTTTTAATAAAACTAATGTAACATTTTTAATGCAGAAACAAAGGCAATGTAGAAAGTATTTTTCCTGTTGATACATCCAGAGATTATACAACTTAAAAATATAGATACAGGACCCTAAATGTATAATGATGAGATTGTCATGAATTTACATGCTTATGGATCAAATCCACTTGGGCATATTTGTTTTTCCATTTCAGACCATGTGTCATTCCCTTGGGTATTGTTTTTTGTTTCTCAATAGTGCTTGAGAAGATACAATAAGATGGATGTACCTCAGACAAAAAATCTTATTCCCAAGAGGATGACACATAGTCTGAAATGGGAAAACATTAAGCCCAAGTTGATTTGATTTATGCCCAAGTAGATTTGGTCTATTCCAGAGTGTCTAATGTTTTAGCTTCTGTCAATCAAACTTAGATGGTGGGTACATGTAGTACAACTTAATCAGTAGAAGCCAGGAAGAATCTCAACATGCTTCTAGATGTCTGCCTAATTTTTATTCTATTCTGATTCCACCAAGAATTCAACTTTATAAATAAACATAATGACTGAATAATTACCCTAGCATTACATTTAGAATGCAGGAATTTTTATTTACCACCTCAATTAACTGATTCACCATCATCATCATCATGATCATCAACCTCTTCATCAGGAGCACACTGAAATAAAATAGAAGGCTTTCATTAGTAACTAAAAATAAGGAGTGGAGGGAGTGGTTTGGTAACCTTATTTTTTGGGTCCAATCAATTAATTATAATCAATCAATTGAATCAATCAATCAATTATCCAACCAATCAATCAATTATTTCTCAACTACCGGTAATACACATTACAGCTAGGTCTTGTAAAACAGGTTTTCCCAAATTTACATTAGTGTGATGGTTGATAGTCAATGAAGTGTTTATGAATAGACCTGTCAGATAACTTCGCAGGACTTTCTTACCAAATATTCAACAAAACAAACTTGACTGTCTTCAATAATGATCATGTACTGCAAAGACAAGAAGCCTCTGTCATCCATTCGTATTGAAATCTTGGATGATGATTGCAAGGCTTTTGTGGAAGGTTTTAGAAGGTTGATCTTATATCTAGAGACACAGAGAAGACAGGAAATTTAATTAAAGCACAGGTGGTGTATAAGTGATCACATAAGCAACTATGGTATGTACTCTTATCTCCCACAGGCAATCAATGAATCAGAAAGTGAAATTCTTTACAGCTGTGGTAAAAACTGCATGCATCACAACTTGTTTCAAAACCTCCATCTTCCTTCCCAAAACCCTGAGATTCTGAACCCTCTTGGGAAAATTCTGGATCAGCTTTCCTTACCTATTTGTTTGTGTTTGTTCACACTCAAATGATTCAACCATGTCTGAATCTTTTGGAAAATCAGACTGTAATGATAAGGAAGCAATTAAACAAATCAATTCAAAATGGGCATTTGCAAAGCATTCTGTATTTGTATTATTAATCTTATGTAATTAACATAAGATTAATAATACTACTAATAACAACACGATAATGAAATGGCAAAATTTTCTTACATGTGTGCTTCCTGCATGACCAAAGGTAGAGAGTCGGAAATATGGATTATCAGGTGACATCAGTATCTGTAAAACTTCACTGGTCATATCTAGTTCACTAAAGGCTTCTCGCAGACACTCAGACTGTGGATTAAATATACAAAAAATTGGTTATTACACTGTAATATGGATATAAGTAGTTCTGCATGGGAAGCATATTTAAATTACCTTCATAATAATCTTATTCAGAACATTTGCACTGCTAAAATCAAAGTCTAATGTTTCATCTGGCTCTTCTGTCTGAATACTGCAGTCTGTGAGAACACCTCCTTCTTCTAACCTATTTTCATTGACAAAAATAAAATTGATTTAAGGTCCATACACACTCAGAGTTTTGCTCCCAGGAGCAGGCTCCAGGGTGGTTTTGCTCCTTCATGTGTACCAAAGATTTCATGAAGGAAAGGTTGTGATGGGAGGAGAATTTTGTCCCTCATGCTTCCTGATATTAAAGTGGTTAAATATCAGCGAAGCATTACCACACCATGCAGCAAGTTCCTGCAGCATGCACTCTCGTGTAGCTGGTTATGCAAAATGACCCAGGAGCCTGCCCCTGGAGCAAAACCCTTAGTGTTCATGGACCTTTACTGCATGTTGGCTCGCAAGCTTAATTGCATAATTACATCATTGACATGTGACAACACACTAAATCCCTACTGATGGCAGCCTTTCGAAAGTGTGAAAGATTATAAACAAATATATGGTAGTTGGGAACTGTTCTTGACCAAACCATCCATTTCTTAGTACACTCTTTTTTTATGAGTACTTGTACCTACATGTAGTCCCTTGTTCAATCCAGTAAAGACTGACAGACCTTAACATTGTTTTCCCATAACAGGTCACGTGGATCATTCCCCTGGGTTTTATTTCTTTGCTTGAGAAGACATTGACAGAATCTTATCATTACATTCAATATTATGCCAAAACACCATGCCCTTTTGTAAACAGTCTTAGGACTTAAACTAAGGCAATGATTTGGAGGCATTCTTAAATTCAATCATAGTAATTGGAGAGTAAGGTAGGCATACCGTATGTGTTTACAGAACTTAATTTCACTTACATGAGTACTAAAGGAAAGCCATATCCTTTATAACACAATTTTAGAGCTGTACAAATTCCAGAATCTTTAGATGAACCAAAAATATTTAGACATTCCTGAAAACAAATGAACAAAGAATTGCTCTCTCAAAGAATCTGCTGCTATGTACCATTTGCAGTTTGGTACATGAAAGACCCATGAAGACCCTATATCTATGATCAAACCTATGAGCTCCAACACATAGTAAAGCTAAGCAAATTGTTATGCAATGTGGTTCCTCATGTGACTGGTCCAACAATGCCGCTCCCCACATGCATATATCAGGTATTAATAAACTTTACTATAACAAGGTATTACATAATATCCTGGGGATGTGTCCTGTTTAAAAATAGCCGGGTCATACTGTAGTGTAAAAATAGGGTTCAGAATAGGGCTCTGAAATCCTGCCATTCCACCAATATTTATATTCACAAGATCCCATTATCCCATATCCAATTCTTTAAAGCAATCCCAATTCCACCTTAACTTCTGTTACGTTTCCAGCTTTTTTGGCTTGCATCAGGAATTCGACTTGTCAATTATAATAGTTAGATCCCACAATGAATAATCTTGGGGAGGGATCGTATACAAGAAATTAAAAAAGTGGAATGACAGAAATCCAGGGTGGTATTTTGAAACCTGACCATTGTCCAATTGTCCAGGGTTGAGGTGTGTATGTTTGAGGGGAGAGGGGGTGGGGGTGGGGAATAGAATGCTATTTACCATTAACACATTGAGATTGATTCTAAATGTAGCACTCTCTTCTTTGAATGTGTATTCCTGGAAAATGCTGGACTGAATGAAAGCGTTGGCTTGAACACACTTGGCATCTTCCACTGTGACTTTTATACCATTAGAACTAGCAAAACATGTTGCACTCTGAAGAAGGAGAGATGAAATTAAGGCTGAATTCATTATGTATGCAAGGAGGAAGGCAGGTGAAATTCAGGGGGAATCTGAGGTTATTGTGAGTTCAATGGGTGGGTCTTAGTTTTTTTTTTCTTTTGCTTTTCAGATATTTGGGGGGGTGGAGAGCCCAAAATTTTGAATAGTATTGAAAAATTTCAGCTGCCCCCCCTGGGCATACATAATGAAATGCAGCCTAATTTTGGATCATCATTATACCCCTTACAAAATGAAAGGACCACTGGCTACAAGCAGTAAAAGACCTTACTCTATAATCCAAAGGAGTGCTCTGTGGTAATGTTAATTATTTTTACATCAGCTCGGTTTTCATTGTTCTTTTTGGTTGAATATATCGCATAACCCCTGCCCCGATTCCCAAGTTTCTCCAGGGAAGATTCGGGGCTAACAAGCTAATTAAATATGCATTAGTATGCAAGGGGTATATGTCATATTCCCCTTGCATACTAATGTATATTCCCCTGTATATTTAATTAGCAGGGGTTTGCGCATGGCCATATGGGTCAGCGTACAGTACACCCACGGGATGTTACTATCTACACTGACCCTGCCCCCAGGTAAGATTTCACAGAAACTCCAAGTGAGATAGCTAATGCTCATGCTATAGCCCATGTGGGACTCAGTTACAGAGAACTACACATGCTCAAGACACAACATGAGTGGAAAACCCCAGATAGCAAACTCGTGCTTGGTTTTTGTTATAGTATATTAACGTAAAGATATGTAATTAGAAATAAATTGCTTTTTCTAACGTTTTTTGGACAATTTTAGGATATATTTTTCATGTAAGTTTCTTAAATTTGCAAGGAGTAATGCATTCATTGTTTTGAAATTATTTTTCAGCGTGAGAACAAAAAAAGGCATAGCTTTATTGTCACTAATACATTTGTTATTCAGAAAACCTTGCAAAATATAAAAATAAGTAATTTATCTGCCTTTAGCTCGTGGTTATGTGATATAATATATCACATAACCCCTCGCTTCAGGCCGATAACCCTCCCTTAACCAAGTCTTTCTTAGGGAATGTTTTTAATGAGGGGGGGGGGGGGGTAGGAATTAATTAACCAAGTCTTTTTTAGGGTATGTAATGAATGAAGGGGGGGGGGGAAGGAATGGGCTGGAGTATTTTGGAATAGGAACACCTCCAAAATGTCATGCTATGTTAAAGTTCATCCTTTTATTTTTGCCTTTGTGGTAGGGGGGAGGCCACCATTACTATTTCCTCAATTTGAGATCCATAGTTTGAAAACGCATACTAGAGAGGGGGCCACCTTTATTTTCGTTTCTTAAAGAATTAGAACGCCAGCCTACCCCATCCCCCTTATTAAAAACGTACATTCCCTTACCTCTTTAAAGTGTACAGCCTTGAGGACAGTTGACATATTGCGAGCGTTGTCCAGCTTGGCGATCAAGATGTACGAACTGTCTTCCCCACTTTGCTGTGAAAGAAGAGACATTTTGAGCAGATGTGAAAGTTCCTGTCAACTTTCCATAGAAAATGATAATAATTTTGTGTTTTGGCTGTGAATAATAAGATAAAATAGCTGTTTACATGTAAAAGACTTGCAAAGTTTGCAAGAAAGTAAGCAGATATGTGAAAGCGCGCGAAAATCACCAGGCGTCCCCCTCCATTTTTATAGCGTTGGACTGGGTCGCTGAATCTAAAGGTTGTCCTTTAATTTCCGATCAGTTCCAGGGGATCCGTTCTGCTATACTGTTCTGGTTTCAGGTTTCGTTAAATAGAGAAAATTCATCAGGCAACACTACTAGAACATGTGAGGCACCTGATATCATCGAGAAAAATGATTTCTTAGTTTTTTCCTAATTTTCATTTTTTCCGGTCTTTTTCCTTCCTTCCTTCCTTCTTTTGCCCCTTTTTATTGTATATCAGAGTGCAGTTGTTTGGGAAAATAATACCTAACTTTTAATTTGAACGGCTATAAAGAGTAACTAAAAGGCGCCACAGGCGCAACGCAGGTCACGCGTCACGGCAATCAGTTTCCAAGCGGAGGCGGATCCATGGGTGGTACTTTCCACCCACCTCTTTTGTAGGAAACCCTATACGAGTTTAACTTTTACATTATTGTCGTTGGACTGTTATATCATTATTATTTGCGTTTATATCTATTGACTTTAAAGTGAAGGTCTCTCCCCTTAGAAAGCCAGTATCCGCTCCATGTCACGTATATTAGAAATGTTTTCTTTCCTTTGGCAATTCAGTTCACACTGAACACCTGGTGGTTTTACGACTTTGCGGTTGGTAATCACCAAGGAAGTCCCCCTCAACCATCTGCCATCGAAATATTGTGAGCCACTACAACCCAATGCTCTGGAAGTGCTATATGGCCTCCATGACCCCAACTAGGAGGGTCCTCAAAAAGCCAAAGAAACTAAGAAAAAGCGAGTGAATAAGTAAATAATACTAGTATATATGTTTCTTTATTTATTTATTGAAAAAAGGAAAGAAAAGAAAAAATTGAAAGATTGTCATAAAGACTGATTGTCAAAATATTCCTGTGGGATCCCCCCACTATGTTTAGTTTAATTTTCCCAGAATGCACAGTTTCCAAGTCTGCTCGAAAAATAATAACAATGGCGTCCTCGTTGTAACAAAAAGGAATGCTTTCATATTCTGCTGCCATTTAAGCCCTAAACGCCGTTTCTAGGTCCACACTCTTCATGATAACTTCATTGTTGGCTCATTTCTTGAGTGACAGCAGCATATTCTTGGGCTGGAGCTGTGACTATAGTTCAAAGACTTCAGCCTTTCCTTAATTTGAAGGCTGTTTTTACAGCATATTTTTAGAACGCAGCAGCTCTGACTTAAACGAAGAGAAATTCTTTCGCTCTTTTTTCCAGAAAAGGAGAAATAATCATCTGCCATCATGGAGCAGTCGATCGACCACCATTGGTAAGAAAAGTCCGCTATTACAGTCTGTTTACTGAGATCATGCTTTTTCCCTAGGTGAATAAGCTTCTATTTAAGCTTACTGCATTTGCGGCATGAGATTTTATGCTTTTGTTTTCTTTATTTTCTAGGTTTTACGTGCTGTTGGACACCTCTCGAATGCTAACGATTGCTATTTCAATTCTTCTTATCGTGTACGGCAGTTTTAGGTAAGTTTAGAAGCTTAATATCACAGTACGTTTATTGTTTTTGTCAAAATACATATTATTGATATTAATGTCACAAATGTCAAAAGGCCGTGTTAGGGAGCAATTATTATTTATGGTGGGGTAGGGGATGGGTGATTTCTTGCATCAAATTCATAAATTTTCACAATGCCTCCCTTGCCTTAAAAATGTTTTTCATGACCCCTCCTTCTGGGGTTTGACAAAAAACTTATACCCCTTCTTCATAACTATACTACACAAAATATAAATCACAGGAAAATTTTTTCGTTTCCCAAATTGGGAACAAATTGGGAAAATGCTACAAAAACCAAAAATGGGATATAATTATCCCAGGAAAATGGAATGCTCAAGGAATATTGGGGTACTTATGTCCCATTTTTGGTTTTTGTGGCATTTTCCCAATTTGTTCCCAATTTGGAAAACAACAAAATTTTTCTGTGAATGCTGTATATTTGACAACTTTAATATAATTGTAGCACATTTAGTGAAACAGTACCTAAACTATTAACTGCGATACTTAGTTTACAGTATATTTTTGGATGAATAATATCAATAACATTGATTTATCTTTGAAAAATGCAGTAGATACAAGGAATATATTACATTTTAAATGAACAACCTACTCCCAATGTGACCGTACGGGATGTTAAAAATCCTTCTTTTACTGCTTTATTTTTTCTTGTGACCCTTTCTCCAATTGCCCAGGGAAATAAATAACCCCTCCTTCAGAAGCCTCCAAAATGTCATAACCTCTCCTCAAAATCACCCACCCCCTACCCCACCATAAATAATGACTGCTCCCTTAATACATTATTTAATACCAGTAAGTGTGTGTATGATCATATGCTTCTATTTTATCAAAAATCCTGAAGCACTCTAATAAAAATAGGAACCCAATATGTTCATATGGCTACTGCCAAGGTAAATAAACTATCTTCTTATGGGAGGGTTCATATTTTATGTAAAGGGGGCCTATGATGATTTTGAGAGGGGTTAACTTTTTTTTTGAGGGTGGGGGCTTTTGACAATTTCTCTAAAAGTAAGGCAAGGTGCAAAGAGGCAGGGTCTAAAACTAGGTAATTAGGTTCTAAAACTATGATGAAAGGATCAATAATTAAGTTTTTTCAAAACTGGTTGAAAAGAACCACAGAAGAAGTCAAGGGAGAGCAATAGCTTTCTTTTATCCTAAAAATTCGACAGTTCCTTATGTATACCAGTAATCCTTATTTCCAAGTTTTTGTGGAAAGCAAGTTTCTTGGGAAATTCATCATCAGTTGTGGTGTTTTTGTGAGGGAGCACTTGTAATTTATGTAATTTTTCCCCTTACACTTTTTGGAAGCCTCCCTGCCATTTACCCCCTCCACTTGTGCATACTTTGTCTTACTTTTGGGGGAATTTTCAAAAGCCTCCCCCAAAAATCTACTGCAGCTGTGAAATCATGACCCCTCTCAAAACTATCATAGTCCCTCTCTACATTTTAAATTATTAATGGTCCCCAGTGAATTTATTTTTTTATTTCTTAATATTGCTTTTATTCTCAGGGCACTTGGACTTGACAGCCGTTGTAAGACAGATGCTGATGCCAGTGAAGGGCAAGACCAGGAAAAACATGGTTCTCTAATTGATGGAATAATGGATGGTAATATTGCAGTATCTGTATATCTAAGTTATAGGACATTCAAGTAGTATATCATCATCACATAGCCACGACAAGGTTTAACTTGTTTGTACAGTACAGATAGTTTTTCCCCAAGGCATTGAATGTTTTTATCTTTTATTTCAATTTCTTCTCTTTGCTGTTTTTATTGGATTCTTAAGGCATTTGATTTTTCCAGGAGAGCTGTCATTGTTATTCTTCTTTTTGGAATTCTCAAACTACAATAAGCATAAGACAGCATTCATAGGAATTACATAGGAATTACATAGGAATTACAGTACTTGACAATTAAGTGTGTCAAAGTTTTCAGCCCCTGTATAAATTAGCTTTGGTTTACAAATATGAACCCTCTTCCTCCAATTATGCAACTGATAAAACCCTAACCCCTATATCTCAGAGATTATTACAGAAAATCAAAGAGGATGTACCCCATAGCTGGGAACCCTGATTGTGCTGGGCTTGACTAGCATACAGTCATATGTTAGTATATAGTATATTAATATATGTGCTTTTTCTTATTTTTTCTACAGGTTTCCAAACAATAACATCAGCACAAGCTATTTTTCTTCCAGTTGGAGCATCTTTTTCGTTGCTCATCATGTTTTTCTTCTTTGACACTCTTCAGTTCTTCTTTGCTCTTTGTACTGCAGGTTAGTAATATACTTACAGGTGCATTGTAATCCCATCAGATCTTTGCTTCTTTAGCTTTGTTTGTATAGTATTTTTTCTTTTTTAAGCTTTCATTCTTGAGCAGTTGGTAGCAACTGTAACTACAATCGGTGCAACAAAACCTTGAGACCCCTTATGCTATTTTACAACTTCATAAATGTTTTGTTACATTTTAAATTGAATATTTGTTTCCTATTGATTAAATCCCCCCTTCTCTTTAGCAATGTTGTTCTAGCAATCCATTGGTAACTCATCAGGGTTCAGCTGAAGGAGGGGTGAAAGTTTATATATCAACCTAAATATGTTGGGTTGCCGTATTTCTTTGCTGATTGTAGCCATAGAGAAAAAAAAAACTGTACATATCAACCACTTTAAGGAAGCTTTCATTTGTAGAACATTGGTAGATCAGCAAAATTTATTGAATGTCTTTGGGGCCAGGTGGTTAGGTTCATTGCTTTTGTTGGGAAGGTAGGAGAACTCTCAAGATTTTGGAATCCTTAATAGAACAGATTTTGTATGACTGTGAAAAGCTCACAGCACCATCAGTGCTGCAAGCATACCTTACCGTGACCATGGTGTTGTCTAGAATTTTGCTGTGAGTGTTAATCCAAAGTTGACTAATGTCAATGTGGCAGGGTAAAAATAGGCAGTGGGTGGCAGGTAAGTAGGTGGGTGGGCCAGAGGAATTACAGATGTATGATTACAGTCAACTTGCCCATGGGCCAAGTTAATTTTGTGTGGGTGAGTCAGTCTGTGGGCAAGTTGACAGGATGCTGGAATTACAGTTAACATGTATGTGTCAAAGTTTTCAGCCCCTCCATGCATACTAACTTATTTTTACAAAGATGACCCCTCCCCATTATATGTAAATATAATTTACATGACATGCATGTAAATTATTTACATATAATAATTTACATATTTACATTACATGAACTGATAATGCTCTTTGTAATGTTTACAACATGAGCAGCTGTGTTGTATCAGAATTTACAATGCGAGCCGAAGGTGAGTGATTGTAAATCTGATACAACACAGATGCAAATGTGATTTTTTTTTTTTGAAATGAATCAAGTTTGGCTGAGAAAATCCAAGTTAAAGTTTATGGAAATGAAGAGGATTTTGAATCTGAATTACAACCTCCTACATGGTCACTGATTTCTATTGTGTTTGGCTCATTAATTATTCATGAGTTGTACAAGAATATATACTGTTACTCATTTCAGTTCTTGCGACAGTTGCTTTTTCCTTTCTTCTTCTTCCTGTTTGTCAAGCTCTTTTAAGACCATGTGGCAAGAGCACTAACCACAAGTAAGAACTACTAATTATGATAAAATATATAAAATCAGTGAGGTCTGTGGGTCATGACATGCATGTAAATTATTTTTTAGAAAGAGACCACTGGAAGAGAAAAATGAAAGTTAGCTGTAATTTAGTTGATAATGAAAATGAAAACACGTGCCCTTGCTGGATTGTGGTTTGCCATGTTTTGGTTGTTTTCTAAAGCCACAATATCAGAACTTTTGTTTTTTTTTAAAACTGTATCTTAATTGCCAACAAAGTAGAAAGCAGTTGAGCATGTGATATTTTATTTTATATCATTTCTTTCATTCACCCATCCATCCATCCATCCATCCATCCATTAAAAAAAATTGAGCAAGACTTTATTTAATTAAAATGATAATAATAATGTTCTTCTTTTAGTTAACTGGGCAATAATGAAAAGTTGGCTTAATCCCTAAATTTCATTTATTTATTGTGTTTTTTTTTCATATCTATTATTATTATTATTATTACAAATCTTACAGTGCATGGCAAATGTCTTATTATTACCATCATAATTTATTTTTATTTCAGAATTTCGCTTGGTTTTTGTGGTCGTTTTACATTTGCTGAGTTGATGTCTCTATTGTTCTCTGCATTGTTAGTAATGGTGTGGATTATGACAGGTCACTGGGTTCTAATGGACGGTAAGTGCTTGCACAGGTAACCCAGCTAATGGTTTTCGTAACTTCGTAACTTCGCTAACCATACTGGGAAACAGAGCAGATTTCATATGAGTGGAAAACGATACGTCAAAATCGTAGCCGTGCCGTAGCTGTGCCATGCTTCGCGTTCTGATTGGATGATCAGACCAAAAACAATGGGAAGCCACTTCAGTGTTACTGGATACCACACCGTGTACGTGGTGTGAGTCGTTAACGTTCGCTTCCCACTCATACAAAAACCGCTCTACAGGGCCAAAAATTTGGGTTGGTATTCTTCCCAAAATTCATTTCTGTGACCGCAAATAATTTTGCTTTCATTTTCCATCAGCTTTAGCAATGGGTCTTTGTGTCTCCATGATTGCTTATATAAGACTACCAAGTCTAAAGGTCTCAACTCTTCTACTAACAGGTTTACTAATCTACGACGTTTTCTGGGTGAGCAAATAAACACATAATGTGCGTTAAATCCTCGGTCTTGCCGCGTTAATTCCCCTCCGTGTCCCGGCGGTCGGAGGTTTCAATTGACTAGTGCATTATGAAACTTCTAGACCAAAATACATCGTATTTGTTTTATAATATCTTAAGCGACGGAAAACTTCCCTCAGTTCAGTGGGCCAACAAGAGTTACCTATCCCGAGAAAATGTTTATTCTCCTTAAACCTTGAGGCTGAGCTAGTGTAGGTCTTCCTCGGTGTTATTTATTCATCTTTGCGAAGACTAAAATTAGTTCAGAGGCGGATCCAGGGGAGAGGTGCAGGGGTTGCGCGCCCCCATTGAGATGAACGACTTACAGTCTATTATGGTGCTCGAGACCTACACGTAAATGGTGCACCCCTCCCTCAAAAAATCCTGGATCCGTTCTTAAAGTTGATGCTTGGAAACCGGACTTGGAAAATGCAGACGTGTTCGATAAAGGCGCGAAAATTGTTACTGTTTGAGCACAAAAATAAATCAGTAGTCGAACCAAAAGTCGCGTTAACTTGAACCTCTTGAGTCAAGGAGTGCTTTGAACAATCTTGCCTTAAAATGTTATTTAAAGTGTTTATGAAACAAATTATTATTTTTGTTGTACTTTTAATCCCAATATAATGTGTTGTCGTATTTAATTATCTCCAATCTAAACACGGTGTTATTCGTTTCTTTCTTTGTTTTGTTTTTTGATGTTTTGTTTTGCATTTTTTCCGGAAAAAAAACTAGAACTTGCTAACTTAGTAGTTGCCATTATTTCTTATCTTGATTTTTCTGCTTCATTTTGTAGGTGTTTTTCTCTGCGTACATATTCAAAGCTAATGTTATGGTTAAAGTCGCCACTCAACAAGCCAGTAACCCGGTCAGTCAGGGATATTTTGCTTGGATTTTTTGCTAGAAAGCCAATCCTAACATAAAAGTGGATCCAGTTTCTTTTGCAGTTTTTATCATCCTTAAGGGAGCGGTCATTTTTTACCACGGGGGGTGGGGAGGGGGTTGGAAGATTTTTGCTGTGATGCCATACAAATTATCTGAGATATACTATGGGACTTAAGTGATCCCCCCCTCATTTTCGAACAAATTTACTGAGAAATGCATGTGATCCCCCCCCCCCCCCACTTACTGTCTGTCGGTTTTTGCTGTCCCCATCTCACGCTCGTTGCAAAACCTTATCAACCACTTAAAATCCTCCGACTTTACTCCTCCCCCCCCACAGGCTATAAATAATGACTGATCCCTAATGTTGTTATTTTGGACGGGCTAACCAATATGACGTCAATTGACGTCACTTTAATATCGCAGAAGGAAAAAACGGAACAAAAAGAAGGTTAGAAGTTTGAATGATGATCGTCGCAGTGAAATATATCCAATCTAAGCGATTGAAAATAAATGAATACCCGAAAAAA
>WUAP02053782.1:3241-18145 GCA_015163945.2 Stichodactyla helianthus
GTGTGTTGGCATGGGGTCGTTACCTTTTATTATTTCGCCTCTGGTTTTTTTTTTTTTTTTTTTTTTTTTTTTTTTTTTTGAGGTGCGCACTGTTCGTTTGGGAAAAAATCCACCCCTAAAATTCAGTTCTAAACTTTGGCTCCTCTTCTAAAAATAAGTGGCATGTAGTGAAACAACTTGTTGATTTTCCCGCTTGTTTATTCGGGAAGTTTTATGGAATCTCATAGTGTATTAACATGTTATTAAAAACTTGGGTAACATTTTTTAATTATAAATATTATAGCTATGAGATTCATGATTTCATGATAACTCCCTGAATAAACAAACGGGAATTCAACAAGTCGTTTCACTACACGCCACTTATTTTTAGAAGAGACGCCAAAGATTAGAACTGAATTTTAGAGCTGAATTTTTGCCCAAACGAACAGTGCCAGTCTAAAATATCCTCTTAGGCATCAAAATCAAAGATTAGTATAACATTTTACGCCATGAGATTCATGATTTCATAACTCCCTGAAAAAAACAAGCGGAAAATCAACAAGTCATTTCGCTACATGCAGCTTACTTTTAGGAGAGACGCCAAAGATTAGAACTGAATTTTAGAGCTGAATTTTTGCCCAAACGAACAGTGCACCTCAAAAAAAGGGGGGGGGGGGGGAACTTCTGAGGTATCAAAATCGAAGATTATTTTAACATTTTACGCCATGAGATTCATGATTTCATGATGACTCCCTGAAAAAACAAGCAGGAAATCAACAAGTCGTTTCACTACATGCCACTTACGTTTAAAGTGCTTATAAACCATTTTGCAATATTCTCAGAATTGATTCTATGTGAAGTGACTTGTTGAATGACCAAAAAATTTAATAAAGTTTGACTGATGCTTCCTGATGCTATAAAGGTTTATTCCTGCCATATGTTAATGACTGTGATGTATGAGGAGGAATCACTAAAAATACAAAACTAAACTGGTACATAAAAAAATAAAATTTGAAAGCATCTCTGTTTTATGCAGGCCTCCACAAAAATTATAGCTGATTAGTTTGCACAATAAACCCAGCATTTTGAAGTACGATAATAAATAGGTATAAATTCCTTCTCATACGTCACAGTCATTAGCTCATGGCAGGAATAAACCTTTATAGCATCAGTCAAACTATATGAAATTTTTTGGGTCATTCAACAAGTCACTTCATATAGAATCAATTCTGAGAATATTGCAAAATGGTTTATAAGCACTTTAAAAGAGAAGCCAAAGTTTAGAACTGAATTTTAGGGGTGGATTTTTTCCCAAATGAACAGTGTGCACCTCAAAAAAAAAAAAAAAAAAAAAAACCTCTGGGGCATCATAATCGAAGTTTACTAACATGTTCCATAAAACTCTTGAAATAAATAAGCAGGAAATAAACGATTCGTTTCGCTACACGGCTTACGTTGGTTCCCGGCATTAACTTGGCTTCTTCAAGTATAATTGAAATTACGACTCCAGTAATTGTAGTAGAGTATCTAGTTGACAAAATGTTAAAAATCGGCATTTTTGAGGCGGTCAATATCACATATCGAAACAACCATAGATCAGTAGCAAAATGACCATAGATCATGTACCAAAACGACCATTTGCATGTAGCGAAATGACCTAATTAGCATGTAGCGAACTGGTCATGTAGCAAAACGACTGGTAACCGTGTAATTTATGTGCCCCGAAAGTTCCATCATTCTTCTGTCACTTGTCAAAATAACAATCCATAGCTTGTGTCAAAGACCACCAAACTGTGCAAATAAGTCTGAAATTGTAAATTGTTTGTAATATGTCTCATTGTTTATATTTATGAATGTGCACTGTAGAAGCAAATTGTACTTTGAAAGTTGGACAAAGAAACCTTTTTGACTTAATAGAGCCAGTTCGTCCTTTATATCTGCTCAAAATGGGAATGCTGTATTCTCTTGTTAGAAAGTTAGTGAATCCAGTTTCATATTTTGTCCAATATAAAAGCAGTCGGAATGGTTCTTCAATACTTCTATCGGGTTTCAATGCAGTTGAATGATATATCTTCTTATACAGAAGACATAAAGCCTATCCAGTTCCCCCAAACCATCTGAAATAAAAAAATGAAAGTACAGTATATTTATTTTACATTTAATACCGATAATTGATTGGGGCCTTCCAGAGTAGAATCATCCATCGTTTTGCCTGTCAACAAGTTCAGATCACCTTGAGTTATCTTCACAGGTTTGATTGATCAAAGCCAAAATGCTTGTTTTTGACTGAAAACACATTTGTCTGGGTCACTTGATTATGAAAGGCACTGTAGCTAAGCTTGGTCTAAGCTTTTCATTAAAATGCATGCCAACTTGATTTTAATAGAAGTAATTCTGCTGGTCATGTACATGTACAAACGTTTTAACAATTGGTTCATTTTGACATACAAGGTATTTAATAAAATATTCTATTGATACATGTTGACTGTTTGTTTTCTTGTAGAAATGTTATTGTACCAATGTTATCCAAGTACAAGAAGCTGTGGTCAAACTTCTGGGGAGCAGTAGGAGAAGATGGCTACTATGCAAGATCTGAGGATTACATTGAAATTGTTCAGTACAAACGAATGTATGTCATCATTCAAAATGCTAATCTTCGCAACCATATGATGAACATCATCATTCATCCTCATCCCTAGCATCTTTTGTGTCATGCATCACCATTATAATCATCACCATTGTGATCAGCATAATCTTTACCACCACCATCAGCATTTTTGCTGTCATGTATCATCATTATCATCATTACAATCATCTTGCCATGTATCATATTATTAATCTTTTAGTAGTGGTACCAATTTACAACATAATATCTTATGTTATCCTATTTTTGTTCAGGGGAATTTGGAACTCACCTTTCACTTCAAGTGCCCAACTAATGAAAAAGGAAGTATTGCCAAAGATAAGACACAGTTATGGACACACATTCCTTGATCCTGATATGGCCTTCTCAAAGTACTTGAGGGATAAGGTGAGACAGTCATGCAAGCTTTCTTGCATGTGAACATCCTCATTAAATGCCATTTCCTTTCCTGATTCACTTGAAAGTGTTTACCTTAAATTTTTTGTTACAGCAATTCCTTTCATAACTATTATCCTTGAATGAATCACTCATACAGAGCAAAACAATTTGCAAAATCTTTACACGCCACATCTGGTAGAGTATTTATATATCTAATTAAAATTACTTTTTTTTTTCTTTTTTTTTTTTGGACTTCTGAAAAATTACTTTTTTTTTTTTTTTTTCTATCTTAGAATTATTAGGGTAATATAAATCTTTGCATATGTATTTTATAATTGTATATAGTTTGTTTTATAGTTGGTGTGATGCCACTAGGCTTTACTAACGTAATAAAGATGATGACGATGATGACTATCTGATCTTGCTTAGATTATTATTTTTGTTTTTGTTTTTAAAGGGCATCTTCATGTATGTCATAAATACACATTATTTTGGTCACTTGAAGGAATTAGAGACTTACACCACTACCCATCTTCACAATGATCTGTGGCAAATCTTTGATAATGAACCTGTGAGTAGCCTATAGTTGGTATAATATATAAATTAGGTATTACCTAATAGCGGAGCTCCCAGTTTATTTTTATCTACTTGACTATGCATGGATAATTCTTAAAGATATTCTTTCCCGATTGTTAAGAGATATTTCATAACAAGCTGCTAAAAATGAAAATTGATTGGATGATGAGAGAATTCCACTTTGAATTCAAGTCGCTTCGTTTTTTCAAGTGAAATTCAATGAAGAAATCCCAAATCAGGAAATGTTAAAAATAATAATAATGTTGTAATAATAAGATAAGAACAGTTTTTAAAATATATTTTGGATGATTTTACGCGCGGCCCTGGGAAGCCATTGCACTGCTTTTGTCAGTTGTCAAGGGAACGAATGAAAATCAAGCTGGATTTGAATGATCTACTAGTTGGTTTGAACGTCAGTTTGAACCTTGTAGATTGTGCTTTTAAAGAAAAAACACCCTTTTTTTGAGTAAAACCTGCCTAATTCTTACCATTTCATATATAAAGTAAAGTGAGCAGCTAGAAATATTGCTTAGCTTTGGTCAAGATGTAAAAAATATGTGAATTCATGCTTGGCTGAAAACTTCCATGAAAACAAGTGAAAAGAGTTCAGTCTAACTTTACGACAAAACTACAAGATATATTCCAAAGTAAGTAAATTTGTTCATACTTTAATGGAGAATACAGAGAAACCACAAGTGAGCACAAATAATTTTTTCTATCCTTTTGGACGGACTTGAATTAATTTAATTTTCAACTTGATGGCATTTAAAAATAATATCTTTTGTTCTTCATGAAGAATTCTCATACGAGGTACATTTTAGGATTCTTGTTGCTCTGTTTCGTTTTCTGTTTTGCGATATGGGCGAAACGATGCATAAAAAAGCAATGTTGGTCTAGGATTCTAAAAAAAATGCAATGCTTCGTTTTGTTGAACTTTTTCAACATTTATTTTGATGTTTTAAACGACAATTTCTCAGCCATGATTTTGAGTTGGAGTGCCTCGCTCACTTTCTTAACATCTCAAGATTTCTCCATTTTGCTAAGGTTTGCTTGCATGGAAAAACAACAAAAACAAAACTACAAAAAAATTGTTTGTCTAAAAACCTTTCACAGTGTCTGTATATAAGTTAAAGAAATTTTGAGTACTTATTGTTTTCAAACAACAAATACTCAGTGATTTGAAGATAGACTTGCTTGCTTTCTAAATATCAAAAAATTTCTTCACGTTCCTAGTTTTTAGTTTAAAATTTTTTCAAAACAAGTTTAAAGCTTCAGCAATTAGTTTTAGATATAAACATGAGGCTTTTGGAAAGATGTCAAGGTGTTTTATAGTCAGAATTGTCATTTGCAAGTTTCTTTAGAATTTGTTTACTCGATTGAAATAGTATTACAAAAGCAAGTTTACTAAAAACTCATTTTGCCAAACAACAAATGGTGAATATTTACATTGTAATTTAATGGACTTTCTTTTTGTAGTTTAGTTCAACTTTCAAGTGTTCTACCTACTTAAATTATCAAAAATATCCAAAGAAATTTAGGCATTTTGAATCAATAATGCAAGGCCCCTCAAACAGTGTACTTGGTGAAAAAGTTGTAGATTGCAAGCTAAACTTACACTTTTCCTGGTCTGTCCTGAAAACAGGGGATTCTCTCTTGGATAATGTTTTCTACTTGTACTAAACAGTAAATATTTTAATGGTAAAAGTTTTCAAAAGCAAAAACTGCTTGGATGTCGGCACGTGTCAGGTTCCTGCCAAAGATCAATCAGCCAGCAATCAGCATCGCAATGGGCATGGACGTATGGACGGACGTACAGAAGTGACGTATACTCAAGTCATGAAAAATCAACTTGATGACCCATTTTTTCTAAAGTATGGTGCTCCGCTCCTTCGGCCCATGCAGGAGCTCCGCTAGAATGTATTATTATAAACTAACTTAGTAGCAAGCTATCATAAATCCTGTATTCTGATTGGCTATGCTGCTACAGATCTATTAGTGATCTATTAGAGAAAAACAAATCAAAACAATGGTGTTTGCCTTGTGCCTTGCCTTGTGTTTTCATGAGATTTTCAAGCTCATACACAGGGGGTGTGTTTGTACCCCCAGTGGCACCAAAAGTTTCTCATTTTAGCCACTTTGGCCTTGGTTGCACCCCAGGCCCCAAAAGTTCGGATTTTGGGGTACATTTTGGGTCCAACATTTTGATAGTTTGGTCCACCTTGGCCTCAGTCACACACACCCACATCCTGACTACAGGCTTGATTTTTAGGGTTTTTTAATCTTCTATCACTGTACAACAGCTAGTTTATTTACACCTATTTCAAAAAAGGTTGTCAGTCACAGATCTGAAATCTGAAATCTGAGATTGTGATGAATAGGCCCTTTGCAGCTAACAGTCACATGATGATATATCACTTCAGTAGCGAATGAATTGAGCTCACGGTCCCTTGGGGAAGGCTCTACTGGAGAGCAAACAAACTATAAAATGCTTAATATCTTGAGATCAAAACGTGTTTTAAGGGTATACCTGCATTTTTAAAAAGGGTAATTCCACAGTAATGGTAACATGTTGTGAACAGAAATTAAGTTAACTACATAAACAATTTAGCAGTTTTTCTATGATGTTAAAAGGCTAAATTTTAAGAAATTTATACTTTTGTGATCTTCGTACAATGTTTTTGTGTCATTAATTATCATAAATCAAGCATAAGGCAAATTAAAGTGCCACAGCGGGGTCATTTTGTCTCAGAGGGGACACGTCACAGAGGGGACATCTCATATATTCCTATCATCAATATGAGAACACGTCACAGAGGGGACATCTCATATATTCCTATCATCAATATGAGAACTATTTCTAAAATCTCCACTTTCTTAGATTTAAAGTGATATTGTATTGAATTTCAGCAACTGTTATTGCTAAAAAGCATGATACCCCCACAATTCCCCAAATATTGTTGATATTAGTTGTCCATCTCAAATTGCCCTCTCCATGACTGTCCCCTCTGTGACACTACCCTTTATTACTTATTTGTGGACAACATTAGAAAGTAATAGGAGCTTTTCTATTTACGCTGTGTTGTTGGTGAATAACGCCCAAATAAAGTTGTACTAGACTACTGTCTACAGTCTCTTTCTTCATTAGAATTTGAGTGTACATTTCAAATTGTATTTCTATGGTAATTTTCACACTATTTTCATTTTTGTCCCAAACTAATATCAGATGCTTTACTGTAGATAATGCTCTGTAGATAGTATTAATAGACCTTTCATGTTGAATTTGCTTCAGTGACCACGAAACAATGGTTCCAAATCGAGGTTGATCCTGATATGTTACAGTAATGTATGATAACATCAATTCCAGTCTCAAATTGAACCCACTGTTTCATCGGTCAATAAACCAAATTCAGGAAGGGTCTATTAATTAGCTTGTGTATCACAAGAAGTCAGCTTAGAACATGGAATCCAAACTGTTTACTGATGTTTTTAGGATTGGAGAGAGAAGTATGTGCATCAGAACTACTCACAGAATTTGAATGAAAGTATTCCAGTTGAAATGGTAAGTAGCTACAGTTAAGACAAGTGTGCTGTTATATCTTATATTCTGTGATCCTTAGCACTCCCTCAGCACTTTTTCCTCAGTTTTCTTGTGGGTTATAAGAAGATGTATGACAATTAATTGTCCAGTTTGCCTACCCATCCATTAATCCACCCACTCATTCCACCAATTGTTCATCCTAAGAATGTAAAGAGTTGAAAATCTTGAAATTATGTTAATTATGTTATGCATAAATTGGGTATATGATTGGTATATTTTCAGCCTTGCCCTGACGTATTCTGGTTTCCACTGACGTCAGAGACCTGGGCCAAACATATGATTGAAGAAATGGAGCATTATGGTCAGTGGTCTGGTGGTAAAAATGAAGTAAGTCAACAATATCATAATATGTAGTGTTTGCAACATAAGCAGCCATGTTGTATCAGATTTACAACATGAGCCAGAGGCAAGTGATTGCTAATCTGATATGGATGTGAATGTTGTAAACTACTTAAAGAGCATCTAGGTGTATGTTTTTATGTTCTACTGATTTTTTTTAAATGAACCACATTTGGCTGAGAAAATCCAAGTTAAAGTTTATGCAAATGATACGATTTTGTATCTTGTACAACCTCCTCCAGAGTCGATGATTTCTATTGCATTTCCTCATTAATCATTCATAAGTTGTTTAATAATTGTTATAACTATTACAGTGTAATAACCAACATGCATGCATGCATGTGTTTTACATACTTCAGGATAAAAGATTAGCTGGTGGATATGAGAATGTGCCTACAGTAGATATCCACATGAATCAGGTATGTGCAGTGCTAATCCTGTATATACTCATGTATTCTTTGTTTAAAGGATTCTTTAAAGTTTTATTTATTAATTATATTTTACCATAGGTTGGTTATGAAAGAGAATGGTTACATTTTCTCAGGCAATATGTTGTTCCTGTCAACAGCCGTTTATTCCCTGGTTATTACTCTGAAGTAAGTAATCACAGTGACAGTGGTTTTGTTAGTGGCAGTTTTGAAAAGCAGCTCTGAATCCACTCTATGCAATTAGAATTTAGATAGTTGATTTTGAGATGGGTTTGTTGTACGTATTCCATATATGGTATTATTTGACAAGCGAATAGCGGTCTCTAAAATGTATTCATGAATATATTTGGGTCTTGTGTATCCAAATAACAATTGCTATAAATGTGATAAAAATTCTTGTGACTGCCAGCGAAATTACTTCATGGCTTAGTGGTTAGGTTTAGGGGAAATGGAGGGATTGGTATTGAAGGTTTCCGCGTTCGATTCTCAACAATTTCTCGACTGTTTCTTGGAATTTTTTAATTTAGGATAAGATTTCAAGACTAAAAAAATTCTAAGTCAAATTTCATTTCCGGTCCTCTATTAGCTTGTTAGGTGCTTCATATCGCTTGTTAGGGACCGCTAGTCGCTTGACTATATATGGAATACGTACGACAAACCCGGCTCTTGATTTTTGTAGAGGAAAACAACAAAAAAAAACAAACCATGGTAAAAAAAATTGTACTTCCTTTTGTCTCAGGGTCGTGCAATCATGAACTTTGTAGTAAAGTACACACCTTCAGGGCAATACTACCTTCGTCCTCACCATGACTCCTCTACCTACACCATCAACATAGGCCTCAACACACCTGGAATTGATTATGGTGTAAGTACTAAATGAAACTGTTTATTATATTATCAATGGCTGGATTTTTGGTTGAATAATTGTCTTTTATCTGTTGGTTAGGGTGGAGGGTCTCGATTCATTCGTCAAGACTGTGCAGTAAGCGACACTAAGGTTGGTTGGTCTATCATGCACCCAGGAAGACTAACTCATTACCACGAAGGACTACCAACCACGTGGGGTACTAGATATATTATGGTCTGCTTTGTTGATCCCTAAATGAAATGTATGGGATATGCAAATCTAAATCTTAGCTGGATGGAACAGCAAGCCAATTTTAAACATGGATAAGAAATATCTTATTTTCTATTAAAAATAAAATTGGGCATCATACTTTAGGTGCTCAAAGCTCTCATATTGGCCTGCTGAAATATCCTATTGAAAATAAGAAGAGCTCTTGGCAAAGAAGTTTTATCAACAATAATAATTACTAATCAGTGATAATATTAATGGAGAGTTTGCTTGATTGATGTTGAGCATATTGAAATAAAGCAAAGTATGGTATTTTGGGCATTTGTGTTGTATTTATTTTATCTGGTTTGTTCAAGTAACCATTAATGAATTTTATTTAATAAGTGCTAATATACTAGTTCACCACATTTGGTATACATCATCAAGGTTCTAAATACAATAACTTATAAAGGAAATCTGAAACACCATGAAAAAAAGATACTTAACTTTATTGATGTTTCAAGCTTTTGCCCTGAGTAAAAGAGGGGAGGAAGGGCAGGAGTCTAAATTTAAGTAGACTTAAGCAAAAATCTTGCAACTAATTCATTCATTCTTAGCTGTGTGGGTTCATGTGAATTCATAATCTGCACCTACGTACCACCACCCATCCATAATCTCCATTTGAAAAAATTGACATTTCGGCTACACTGTGGTAGCCTTCATTAGAATGATGAAAAAATCAGGAAGCATGCCAGTATAAGTATGAGTGACAGTCTATTGTTCTAGTGATCTCTGTCGTCATGGTGATGAATAGAAGAGCTTCCAATGTCTTTGATGAGTCTTGTCCAGGTCATACTTAGTTTGTAACTATCTTCTGTTAAAGTTGTGTGGTTGTTTGTAGATTAGAATAGACTGTCGCTCATACTGGCATGCTTCCTGATTTTTTCAACATTCTGATGAAGGCTATCACAGTGTAGCCAAAATGTCAATTTTTTTCAAACATTGTTCTCACACGTGAAATCCGTAAAGTTTCTATTTTAATTATGAATGTGTCACGCAAAAGCCTCAAATCTACTAAATGATACTTTATTTGGAATTAATAATTTATTTGTTATGCAAAACCAAAGTATTAAACACTCTATTCTGGGTAGCCTGAAAAAACAGACATCTTTTTTGTGCTCTACCAGAATTTCTCACTAAGTACCAAACTAAAGCATATATTATAATTTTTTAACGGCAACTAGTGAACAGCACAGGAGAGACGATTAAAGTTGTAAAAATGTTTTAATTCTGACACATTTCATCTCTCATGGAAACTTCATCAGGGAATAAGATTTACAACTTGTTAAATGGCATATGTAAAGACATGCAAATTATAAACGTGATTGTACTGAACTTCCGCTGGAAGTGACCAATATGCCATAAAGGACGTTCCAAAACGCCCAGTATGTTATTGTACCGTGTGGGCTTGCAATAGATTAATTCTCTCCTGTGCTGCTCACTAGTTGCCATTAAAAAATTAAGCAATACGTTTATGAACCAAAAGAAAGAAAAAATTATTATTATATGACAATCTGGTCCACATGGAAATGGAAAAATTCTATTGGTTCTTTAATTAGTTAGAATCCTGCAGTAGTATAAAAATTGAGCTTTATTTCATTATATAGTAAATATTTTATTGGCCAAGCTTGTTCAGTCCAGATAGGAAGATGTTGGTCTTGTTCTTTTTTAGGTTTATGTACACCTTGCCTATGGCTTTTTTCCCATACAAATGCAAGAAAAAATTGAACAATATCCTGGACCTCCCCTTGGCTAATAACCTCTGCCATGCTAATAATTATGATCAATATATCATTGAACTAGCTACTGTAATAGCAAGGGATTATTTTTCAGATTGATTTCTTTCTGCTTTAAGTTACATGTCATACAATGACTTACAAGCCAACATAATTCATTTGATAAATATTGACAATCACAGATCTAGTACCTTATTTATTAAATGAAATCTATAATTAAATATTTTGATTGAAAACAATATGCAGCATACATCAGTCACATTCCAGGTACCACTGTCTGGTTTTGCCTGGGTGACATCATCTTGGCAGGAGCATAGTCTTGTCATATCATGCAGCCATTGCCTTCAGTATTTCCTTGCTTGTTTTTACAAGTGCATCACTTGCAACAAGCATTTACCTAAAGTAATCAAAAATAATCAGGAATGGTCAGTTATGTCAAAACTTGTTGACTTGCAGTTTATCCAGTTTTTACCAGGCTACCTGTGGTAGACAGTCATAAATTACTTTCATTTTTTCCTGTACAGCAAAATGGAAAAATTGCACATACTATACAGCTGTATGTGATTGGTTCAATACCAAAAACCATGGTAACTTGTTTTTCCAGTCTCAACTGGATTCTGCAATTCCGTCGACCAAGTTTCTTTTGACAGGTTTCATGTACAACTGCACTTGGGCAATGCCAATCAAAATTCAGAGGTGATTGATCAGATCAGTTGGGCTGTTCATGTGATACTAGAAAGTGTTGAACTACTGCTGTTCAGAAGAGCACTAAATCAAAATATATTATCTTATTTTGGTAGCCCTTGCCTGAGGTTGACGTTCAGGCTGAATATCAAGCTAAGGAACATTTTGAAGTAAAACATTTTTAAAGTTTGGATATTTAATGAAACTTAATTTTATTCAAGTCACTAAAAATCATACAGTTACAAGTATTTTCTAAAACATTAATTTAGGATTTATGAGGTCTAGGGAAGTCCAAAGGTAAACAAGATGAACAATACTAAGAAAAAGGAATTATTACGTTTTTCTGGAGCCTTTTATTTAAAACAATTTCCAAATATAAATTGACAAATTTGTGACTTTACAACGATTTAAAGCATCTTAGTTTCATCAACATTTATTTCAAGGAAATCCGCAAGGGACTAATTAAACAACGGGTCTGGATGAAGACTTTGGAATGATGGGGTTTTCTTATCATCTAAAATGAGCTTTTTCTTCCTAGTGCAGTTGAAGTAATCTTTAGAAAGACAGCTGAAGCAAACAATCTTCATGCCCCAGGACGTGTATAATGCCACATCAACAACCAGAAATCAAATGTCCGAAAAACTTCCCCTGAATGTGAAAATTAATTTTATGAAGATTTTTTTCACTTTTTTCTTCATTGCAGGAATTTTTGTACAGAATGCTGAATCCTGCAGTTGAGGGATGAATTGTGGAGAACATTTTATAGTAGCTAGTATGTAAGGTTTTCTGTGGAAGTGGACCCTGAAATATGTCATTACTTAAAAGCTCTATGCTTTGAGAATTATATCTTGAAAAAGCTCATCTAAAGTTGTCAAACAATTCTCTGAATTTGAGGTAAAGTTCACTGAATGGAAACACTGAAGAGGAAATACAACCAGCTGAGAGGCATTAAATTTTCTAACCAATCAAGGTCCATTGTGATTTGTTATGGCCAGCCTATCTTCAAGCACTTTTTTCTATCTGAAAACTATTGACAATTGAATCTATACATTTTAAGTCTCAGAAGTCCAAAACTCTTTATCACAGTAATATTTCATCTGTGAATTATTTTTACAATACTCATGAATAGTTAATGAGGCAGACAATAGTTCAAAATCACAAGCGTGGAGGAGCTTGTATATCTCATACAGGATCATCCTGGTTTGAATAAATTTTAAAGCTGATTTTCTTAGCCAAACACAATCTAACTAATCTAGACATATCAAGCAATATACAATATGTGTGGCAATGCTGTATCTGATCTACAATCTCTCACCTGCAGCTCGAGCTTGTATATCAGACACAGCATTGTCACTCATACTGTATATATTACAAAAACCATACGAAAAATGATTTTCAAAACAAAGAGTGAGGACTGGAGGGTTTGATCAACAATGCTTTGCTTGATTAGTTGTTTGCTCAATGGGAAGCTCCCATTCTACTGTATCATTCTAGGAGAAAAAGAGTTTCTGCCAGAAGACCCCTAGATGAGAATCCCAGGCACTGCACATAGTCTGAATAGAAAGGAAAGCATTTTCTGAGCTCCTGCTCAAGCTAGGCAAAGTTCCTTAGACTAAGCATAATACCACAGGTACCCCAGTGTACCCTGCTGCCAGGGTCTTGTTGTTTTGAAAGTAAGTTGCAGTGATATACAGCATGTTTCCTAACTACTGGCAGTAATAATATAAGGCATACCTTCCTCATCCTCCTCCCATTGGTGGACCAGGGTTGTACGGTGTATCTGAAATTATTGAAAGTTGTGAATCAACAAGCCGAGTGGATTTAAAGTAATGCACTTAGATAAGATAAAATACATCTGGTTTGCAAATTTGTTGAATCAAACCTTTCCGTCATGATGGGGGAGCGGGAAGGGAGGGAGAGATTATGTACTTATTGACTGAGTGGGAGGGCTGGATAGGAAAATATTTGGCTTGAGGTCAAGCGGTATGGACTGGGTGCTGGCCTGACCTAACTCAGTCAATAAGCATTTTATCATATGACCCTTTTCTGGACTTTTTAAGTCAAGCACATGTGAGTGGGTCCGGGTCTAGATACGGATTTTTCTGCACCACCTCAAAAATCCATATCTGCCCACTCGTGATTTTTGCCAATGGTTTTCATAGGAGCACGTGTGCTGGTCCGAATGTATGGGTCAATACATATGATAATATATATTATTGAAGCCATGTATTCATATCAGTACCAGGGTTCATACTGAGGTATCCACTTAAAATTTAAGGAGCATTCAAGAAGTATCCAAGGTCCCAAAAATGATTTTTCAAGGAGTATGTTCAGCTCACTGAGCTATGGATTTACACACTGTTTTTATTTGGTCACCTAAATTTAATTATACGTCAGTAATGCACTTTCAAAAATTTCATTACAATGAAGTAACACCTGGTTGATATTGTAATTTTGCAAGTAGTTGAAGACTGATTGATGTGGGAAAAATGCTTTTCAGCATTTAAATAATAAATAATACAAAAAGTTTGGATGACTGAATCTATTTCAGAACCTTCATGCAAAGTAATGATCAAAGCAGAAATTCAAGGAGTATTCAAGGAGTTTTCAAGGTGTTTAAGGAGTAGCACAAACCCTGAGTACCTATAGTCTAGTATAGAGCTCTTACCTCCACCTCCACCTAGTCTTCCAAACCGTCTTCCTGGTGGTTTAGGGGGTCTGTTTAATGTATATCAAAAATAGAAACTTAGGGTTTACTAATAAGAGGGTAATGAGGGACTGGTGCAAGAAGGGAGGAGTTTTAGGCTCCACAAAAGAGGGGGCTAAGAGAGGAAATGAGAAATTCAGGGGAGGGGTCACCAAAATGTGATGCACTAGACCCCCCCTCCTCCCTGTAAATAATGACTGGTTCCTTAGCTAATGTAGTTAACCAAATGATTTGAACCAACCAACAACACAATTCACCTAATCATCAGGCTGAAATTTGGCAAATTAAGCACCCAATATATATTTTAAGAACCAGTTCAGCCTGACAAATAAACCCTGTTCATATGTGAAAATTTATTAAGCTTAAGCACAATCATGTACAGAACATGCTCTAATTTATAGTCATTGGAAATAGATACATTATGTACTAATTCAATACAAGAAAATAAAACTCTGTACTAAAAGGTGATATTCTATCGAGTCCAGAATAATAGTTCAGGGACTGCTTGTTTGTTACATTGCAGGGAGAGGAGAGTGGGGGGGTGTGGTCTGGTGGGCTATATAAAAAGCTTATCTCAAAAAATATAAATATTGCAAATTTCCCCCCCCCCCCCCCCCCCCCCATCTATCGCTCGATGCCTAAACAGTGAACAGCCCTAACACTGATAACACTAACCTATTGTCCATATCCCTAACACTGATAACACTAACCTATTGTCCAT
>WUAP02053893.1:0-18140 GCA_015163945.2 Stichodactyla helianthus
ACAAAATATGTAATTTCGATTTGATTTACTAGACAGATTTCTTTTATTTTTCCTGTAAAGATAGATATTATAAAGTAGCTTCAGAAAACAAAATAAAAATTGGGGGTCACCGACTTCGTTTCGCGGATATGAAGCTTTAAACTTTGAAAATGTGGCCACCATTTTGAATTTGATCGCGTTTGTTATATAAACAAAACCATCCAGTGTTCCTCGCTCAGTTAAAAGAGCTGGAGCGCGCGTGCAGAAAGGATGCGCAGAAACAATAGGGCATCAAACCCTTATAACTCCCGCGCGGGCGTAAAAATTCACGTGATCTAAACGTGAGAGGGGAATAAACGCACGTGATCAGGTCGTAAACCATTGAAAATGCGTGTGGCACCGTTCCCTGCTAGCAGAGCCAAGGGAAACAAGGACTCTGCTCGAAGGGAAGTTGCGCCACTTTCAACAACAATATTTTCAATCATGGCTCGGTTTCATACGAGGCCGAGTGAAGAGAAAAATTCAGCAATTAATTTTTACAGTTATAGTAAGTTGTTAATTTGTTTGACTAGGGGATGTAACAAAACACTTAATGACTGGTTTCTCTGGAAAAACGGTGAGATTTGTATACCCTCCACCCTGTGCCTAGGGAAATATAGAGTCCCTTGGGTAAACGAATGTGACTATTTCCCTCGAAGCTAGTCATTATTTGTGTTACTGTTGTTGTCTCTTCCTCTTCCTCTTCTTTCTCTTCCTCTTCCTCTTCCTTCCTTCCTTCCTTCTTCTTCCTTCCTTCCTGCTTCTTCTTTTTCTTCTTCTTCCTCTTCTTCCTCTTCTTCTTCTTCTTCTTCCTCTTCTTCTTCCTCTTCTTCTTCCTCTTCTTCTTCCTCTTCTTCTTCTTCTTCTTCTTCTTCCTCTTCTTCTTCCTCTTCTTCTTTTTCTTCCTCTTCTTCTTCCTCCTCTTCTTTCTCTTCTTCATCTTTCTCTTCTTCTTCTTCCTCTTCTTCTTTCTCTTCTTTTTTCTCTTCTTCTTCTTCCTCTTCTTCTTCTTCTTCCTCCATTGCTCATTACTGTACTTTCTTCATTTATTCTTCTTTCTCTCTTCCTTAGTAAATTTGATTCTATTTCTGTTTATACAGACCGGACGACACAGTTAGTGTTTCGAGTTTACCAGCAACAATCAAGGAGCCAAAGGCACCTCCCAGCCCTTCCCCAGACACGAAAATGGATCGTCAGACGAAGGATGGACACACGTCCTTTTCACTGCCATGCACACCAATAGCGTAAGTCTCAGACAAAACCACAGGTACCCCAATGCATCAATATGCACTACACTCTCCAAAATGTTCTGCTAGAGTTACTGATTATGAAGACCTTGCTTTGTGGTTATCCTGTAGGTAAAAAGGAGTTTGTTAACCATGATTACAGAATAATGATAGTGCATATCTGTTAATGACGAAGCCGAGCGCACTGCCAATGGTTGCTCAATTATTATCTTTTTGTGACATGATCTAATGATTCTTTCCAGAAAAGAGGCATTTTCCTTACCTGGAATAGATGACCAGAATCACGTCTGGTAAGATCTACCCACCCCATTTTTCATGGCCGATCAGTCACATGCATGAATCGTTGTACAGACATCTCTCTTTACTGTTATTACCATTATCGTCCATTATTCTCCTCGCTTTGAATCTAGACCAGCGCCGAAACGAGTTAAAAAACGATCATCAAGTGATACCTGTATGATCTTCTCTTGAGTTTATCTTTGACTACACCATGATCACGTGACAGCAGCCATGTTGGATGGCAGAAACAAAATCGTTTTACATGAGAAAGAATTCAATCCCTTAGGGGAAAGAGATTCTGTTGTTCTGCCATGCAAAATGGCTGCCGTCAATTAAATGTGCTTTTTGTTTTTCCCTATAGGGTCAAAATATCCGACACAAAACGCAATGAGCAAAGTAAGTAACAAATAAACATTAGTTAATAAGAACTAATCATTAACATCTGACATTCTGGGTGACGGACGGAACGGACAGACAGCTAGACTGGCTATAGTGATCGTATGTACAGATAAGGTACCCACCTCCTTCAACTTCAGCTCCAACTTTAACGAGTGTTTATATATGCGATACTTTTTCTGTAGAAACCAACCCGTTAAACAAGGTATAACTGGAAACGCGTATGCTCAAACGAAACCTTTACTCCCGCATTTGACGCAGTTCGTTCCCAGATTCTGCATTTGTCTCATTCGTCAGAACCGGAGAAACGTTTCGCGCTGCTGACCAAGTAATTCGCAGACTACGTGGACGAGATTGAATTCTTAGTCCGAAACTCCATAGTTACTTTTTCTACAGTGATTGGTGGACTATTGAATCGAAACCATGAATTAGGCGGGTTTGTATAAGGCGTTTCGAGAAAGTAACCCGCGACATTGTTTGCTAACTGATGAAAATTAATGTATTTCTCATATGTTTGTTTACTGTTACCATAGTGATGATAGAAGCAAGTAAAAACGGGGATCTAGAAAAGGTAAGGCCGTACCTTTTCGTCCAGAAATACTATTGGAACTCCTACCACAGGAAGCTCGCTCATTTGTTTGTATGTCTAGGTGATGGAGCTTCACCAGAGGGGAGTGAGTTTGTCTGCAGGTGACCACAGAGGATGGCGACCACTGCACTATGCAGCAAGACATGGACATAAAGAAATCATTAGATATATTATTTCCAATGGTAACTATTAACTAGTCAAGACTGACAAGTTTGTTTCTTTGAGGCCCGTATTTTTACTGCGATTCTAGCTGCGATTCACCTGCAATCAAAAATCGCACGTGTAAACATGAGTGGCGATTTGAGTGCGAATTGCTGCAAAATCGTAGTAAATTTGAACATCGGGGATTCATCGGCGACGTGAATTTAGGAAATCGCCCTAAAATCGCCGGTAGTTTTGCAGCGTGCAATTTTGCAACGCGGCTAGAATCAGCGAAAATCCGCAGTGCCTATCGCAGATGAATTCGCCCGGACCTTTACATAGAAGACGGTTTTCTGCTGAGAGTCCAAAACGCCAATTTTTCTAATCTAGTTTGTAAAAGCTGAAGTCAGAAACAAACATAGATTTTAAATATTGTTTCTTGTTGATATAACACCCGAGACATTCATCCCCTGCGTCCCCCACCGCTCCCCCCCCCCCAACCCACCACGTGATCACAGCATCGGCATGATTTTTTGTGCGTACGTGTGTTTACTGAACTTTTTTCCTTTCTTTCTTTGGCAGTTCCTCGATGTGTGCTGGATTTAGTAGAGGAAGAGAAGTAAGTATTGACATTTTTTTGTTTGAGGAATGATTTGAACGCCCATCCAGTCATTCCAGTCTATCCAGTCATTCCAGTTTATCCAGTAATTCAAGGTTATCCAGTCATTCCAGTCTATCCAGTCTATCCAGTCATCCCAGTTGATCCAGTCATTCCAGTCCATCCAGTGTGCCCATTCATCCCAGTTTATCCAGTCATCCCAGTTTATCCGGTCATCCCAGTTTATTCAGTAATTCCAGTTTACCCAGTCATTCATCTTATCGTCTGTTCACCCAACTACGCTTCTATATGTCCGTCCGTCCATCCATCCATCCATTTGACCATCTATGCACTTGACCACTCATCCAACTTTCTTGGGTCTAACCATCAATCCATGAAGCCACCCATCGCCCATACTATCACCCACGCACTCATCCCTCATTCCGTTCATCCATTCTTCCATTTATCCGTTCGCTCATTCCGCTTTCATTCATTCCTTAATCACATACTCATTCAATTTTTTTCAGGGGTCAAACAGCTCTTCACAAAGCAGCCTTCTATCAACGACGTACCATTTGTTCTCTTCTCGTCCAGGCTGGGGCTTCTCTCACCAGAACAGATTATGATGTGAGTCCGGCGTTATTGATGCGCGAGTTCATCTTGTAACAATAAATACTTCCTTATTAACCGAGCACGTGAGCCGTACCGTAATTTATGGACCGAGATTTTTCCACTGCTCTTACACCCGCACGATAAAAAAGTGAGGGAAACGAGGTTCCATAACTTAAGTACGGACCGAGCAAGCAAGGTTATTAAGATATTTATTATATGGCAAGGCGAACACAAAAATAAGGTTGGTGGTCCGTACCGTAAATTATGGACCGCAAATTGACCAATGAGAGCATTTGTAATTCCCTTGCCATGTAATAAGGACAAGTAGTGTACACGGTGAAATATTCATATTACCACTTGGGTGAGGAGGAGAGGGAGAAGGAGGAGGGGGAGGGGGAGGGGGAGGAGGAGGAGGAGGAGGAGGAGGAGGGGGAGGAGGAAGAGAAGGAGAAGAAGAAGAAGCAAAGGGTGGGTACTCATTCCATCAACCCTTCTCTCTTCCCCTCTAGTAATCACCTCTGCAAAGGAATCCTCAACTTTTTCTTGGATGTAAGACAAATGCTCTTTACATTGCTTGATCTGAAAAAATAAAGAAAAAAGAAAAAAGAAAAATAAATAAAACGAAATAAAACAAAATGAAATAAAATAATAATATAAACTCCATTGAACAACAACAATAACAACAACAATAACAACGATGATGATGAGTATGATGATAATGATCATGACCACTTACCGTTGGGTGTAATTCTTTAAATATTAAAGCCAATATGAATGCACCAACGATATTACCTCGGCGTTCCTCGATCTCGATGATCAGTTGTTCTGGTATGTGAATTTTGTCAGGACAATTCGAAAGTGTGAGGTCACAAACTAGAAAAAGACAACAGAAATTAGTAATCCATCGAAGACTTACCGAGGACACATCGAGGCTTCAATAGTATATGGGAGACCAAAAGAAAAGAAAACGCAATAGAAAGAAATAAAAGGGTAGAAATGGAAATGAAAGAAAGGGAAAAAATAAAGAAGAAACAAGCAACAGAAATAACAAGAAAATCAATGGAAAGGAAGGAATAAAAGGAAACAAATAAAATAAAACGGTTTCACATGAAGAAGTTACTCACCCAAGTCATTAGCACCAATTGCTTGCTCATAATTTTCCTGAGGAAGAAAACGTAACAGAAAAGTTTTCGTCTGAATTCTCCTCAATAGTTTTTGCTTGGGTACCGGTCATCATATAGGGTGTGGGGATAGAGGAGTTGGTGGAGGGTAACGAAGATGACGCTGAAAGAAAAAATGTGCATGATGAAAAGTGGGGCTGAAGCAGGTAAAAGGAAACAAGACATATCTGCAAATAAAGAACGGTCCTATTTTCTTACTGTAATGGTGCCTGCTTGCAGAAAATATTAATGTTATAAAAAAGCTATACTTTCTCTCCTGCACCTACCTTTTTCCATGTGGCATCTTAGGGACCGGTCATTATTTACCACCTGGGGGGGGGGGCTGGTGGATTTTCGATGTGACATCATAAACTGGATAAAATACTTATGTACATTTTGTGTAAAGTCCCAAATAGAAAAATATTGTCATTGTCATTGCCATAAAAATTATCTGATCCCCTTAAGTGATAGCTTAGGTGATCCCCTCTAGTTTTTAATCAAACTTATTGACAAATGCATGTGATCCCCCCTTACTGTCTGTCGTTTTTTGTTGATCCCCGCTCACGCTCGTTGCAAAACCCTGTGACCCCCCCAAATCGTCCGACTCTCTACTCTCTCCCCCAGGACCGGTCCCTTATATCTCGGACTTTTTCTCTCCCGCTTTTGGCCTTGTTTTATACATATTCCTGCCTCCTATCCCCGAAAAGCTGTAAACACCACACCCTCCCCTCCCCTATAAACGATCAACAGTCCCTTACCTTTTCCATGTAACATCGTGAAATCATATAGAGACTCTTAATGAACCCATATACACTGGCAGGGGAGTCATCAGTCTCACGATTGGCCTGATCAAGTATAATGCCGTATAATGCCAGTGCTACGTCATATTTCTTCGCTTCGTAGTGTTTCTTAGCCTCCTGAAATAACGACTGGATCTGCAGGACGATTAATTAATGCAAAGCGTTTTCAAGGAATCAGAGAAGAAGGAAGGGGGGCGGAAAACGTCTGCGTTCGAGGAACCTCTATGACTAACCAGAGGAGATCTGGGAGGATTCCAAAATAAAAGGACCCTTGGACTCCCCTAAATCCGCGCATGGTTTTGGAAATATATTTAAGTGATTTCGCTTCTAGATTGGTCAATTGCCTCTGTCAGATATACATGCATCAAGAGTTCCACGCAACTGCTCTAAGTGCATGCTCAAGGGGTGAAAAAGTGAGACTGACATTGATATTGATTTGCAATTATTTTGTCAAGCGCGAGTTTCATTCAATATCCAAGCTCGCATACCATCAAGCTGAATCCAAATCAAACATACTGGAATATAGCATATCATTTTACGACACTCTTGATGCGTGTATGTTATACAATGGTAATAGGCCCGCTATGCACTAACAGGTCACGTGACCACAACTCCCTTAAATCAAGCACCAGTGTGAAAATGAGTCCAGAAATGGAAAGAGCATCTCGATATTAATAAGAAGGTGAAGTTTCACACCTCAAAATGTTTGACATGTGAAAAATGGCATGAATTATAAAATCTGATGTTTTCTAAGAATTTGTGAGGAAAATGGACTGGATGGCAAGAGCCAATTCAATTTTATATTTCATGCCATTTCTCCTGTGTCAAACATTTTGAGCTGAAACTTCACCTTCTTACTAATATCGAGATGCTCTTTCCATTTCTGGATCGAGTTCATTTCGACAACAAACTGGTGCTTGATTTAAGGGGGTTTTGGTCACGTGACCCGTTAGTGCATATAGGCTATTCATCTTATAAATTCAAAATGAAATCAATGACGAATTCAATGATGACGCAAAAGGACGTCAGTAAATTAGAATATGAAAACTAGAAACTATAAGTTAGTTTTTAAAAAGGTCCAGTAACAGATGTTTTTTTGACACAGGGAGCCCAAACACGTTACTTGTAGCATGCAAGCAGCTACATATTCGACATGTGGGGGTTTTTTTTGGGGGGGGGAGGGGAGGGGGTTCAACAAATCACTAGCTTTTGGGCCTCACTGCAACCAGCAAAGTTCAGTCACTCACCTCTAGAGACTGTTGTGGAATGGACCAGTCCTCATAATCATCATGCCTGGAAAAATGTGTTGATTTCTTTATTCAATAGGATAGCCAAAAAAATATTTATTTTCCTCAAAAACGGTTTCCCAAAATGATTTGCGTGATTCTTCTTTGTTAGCGTGACTTTTTTCGGCCTTGCTAGCGTGACTAACTTTTCCGTTGTCACTTTCATTTATTCGGTAATTTCATTCAATTTCTTTGAGCCAAATATTAATTTACAATAAATTCTGATATTTGTAACAAATTATTTTCTTAATCTTGTATATTAGAGATATTTTTTTGTGATTCATTAAACTTGCATCATCACACGTCATTCGACCAGAACAGTACGTTTCTTCAAAATAACAGCTTTAGTCAAAATAAATCGACAGAGTCAAAAGGAAGGAATCTCAATATCGAAAGTGAAACTAGCTATTTCAAATTTATAAAGCAGGATTACCTTAGATTATGAATAACAACAAAGAAAATAATTTTTGTCCAAACAAATTTGCTTTCACGACGACTAGTCAGATACAATACAATCGAAAACTCCAGCCAATATTGGTCTTCATTGTCTACTTCCGCTTAATGTCTGAAGTTATAGCTTAAATTTCGTCAGTCTTCAATGAAAAATACATTATATAAACACCGTTCTTTGCTCTGAAATACCTACCTAAAGCCAGAGGAAGACTTCTCTGCCATCATTTGACTTATGGTTTAGTAGTATTTGCCATTTGTTTAAGACATAGGAAAGCTTAAAAAGGAAAATAGCAAATAAATTGAACGTTTAACATCCAGTACGTCGATAAAAAGCTCGCATGTGAATAATGAAGACTGATAAAGATTTTATGGCGAAGACGAGAGTCCTCATGCCACTCTGTAACATGGCATGAACAAATAATTCATCTTTCTCGTCTTCTATGGAAAGATTGTCTTTACCTTATCCTTATCTTTTAATATTTGGACTTGTTTAGCAAATATTACTTGCCTTCAGTACTTTAGTCGGTTTCCTGTCAAACTATGATTGACATCGAAAATCTTCTTACCTTAAACCAAAAACCATAGCATTTAATAAGTCAGAATATTTGAATTTCATTAGTTTGAGATATATTTTCTAAAACGATCAAAAGCAAAATATTAGCAAACGTCACATAGGAGGAGGAGGAGACAAGAGTAAATGGCACCAGATTTGATGGAAATCGAATGGTAATATTTACTTACAGTCAAGACGTAGATAAAATTTTCAAACGGTTGGAAAAAGAAAATAATCCATTGAATATGGCACTAGCTGAACAACTGATCGCCACAATGCACCAACGAAAGAAAAAATATCAATGATTAAGTCTTTCCAGGAACCCGACTTCGTGTTCCAAGAAATATTAAAACGTTGCAAAAATTACGGGAATAATTAAACACAGGTAACCCAGATTGGACATTGGACGAACAGCGATAAAAGGAGTAAAATCTCTTTTCAAAAGTACAAAATGTATTTGTACGTTATTTTACTTTTAACTAAATGATCAATAAAAATGATATATTACAATTTCTTGCACTATATTAGTCAGAGCATCATAATAGCTTTAGAGAAGCATTTCGTTCCAATTTGAATCTGATTATAGTTACATAACTTTTGACGAGTGAGTTCCGAAGTTCGTTCGGAATCCCGAAGTTCAAGTCGTACTTTGGAAGTTCACAAAACTTCGAACCTACTTCCTGCGTAAGTTCGGTGATTCGTGAGATTAGTATTCTGTTGAAAATTTTACTTGTGTTTTTCCTTGAAGCATTCTAAAGCAGAGCAATGCCCTTCTTTGATCGAACGGCTCAGTATTGCAAACTTTGAAATCGATTTTAACGAGAGAAAACACTTCTGATATATTTAATTTACTTTATTCCTATTCAGTCTCTGATGATGCTGTCGTACAGCGAAAGCTTAAGCCACACTAGCGTCGTAATCGTAATCGTAAGCAACGTACGCAGACTCAGTAGCGTACTGCTCATTAACAGTGCTTGTCTTTTTTCACACCTCAGTGATAAATACGCTACTGACTTTGTGTACGTTGCTTACGATTACGACGCTAGTGTGAACCAGGCCTTAGACCAATAAATTGTAACATCTACAGCAGTAACTGGCCACAGTTGTATTTTTGTGTTACTTCTGATATACTGTAGAAATTATACAGAACAAATGTATGATGAAAAAATCCAATGCCCCGAGCGGGACTCGAACCCACGACACCGCGATTTCATGACAGGTGCTCTACCAACTGAGCTACCGAGGCAACTACGGTGGAGAGAGGGTTGAAAATTGCTCTAGAGGACATCAATTCTTCAACATGAAATCAGGGTGTCGGGTTCGAGTCCCGTTTGTTCTGTATAATTTCTACAGTATATCAGAAGTGTTTTCTCTGAAGATGAACATATAGTTCGAAATATACTGTTATTTGTATATGATTTTAAAGAATTATAGAACTTGCGGGATAAATAAGTTCGAAGTTCGCCAACGAAGTTCGTTCGGTGAACTTCCAAACTACGGCTTGAACTTCGGAACTATTTTCCGAACGAACTTCGGAACTCGCGTGTCAAAAGTTATGTGAAACTATAGTTATTATTCTATTTAGGCACTACATTTTCATGTGCTTTATCACTATAAAATCTAGTTCACTTAATGTAACATCTATTAACCCACTGATGGTGGCGAATTGTACGCCGAAACATGTTTGGTATCAAAAAACTTGTTTTATTTTTACGGAATGTCCATTAGCTCTGTTCTGAATACCAAACATTTACCCGCCGCAGGTACCTACATTGCATTAAGTTACCATACTGGTATTACTAGAGGGCTTACGGTTTTTTCACTCTCTGATAAAAATAATCAAATAGCCCATTTCACCAACAGCCTGAATGGTTTGTCAGCAAAATGGTTTGTTCAGATTTTTCTACTCTCCTGGGAATAAAGAGACCATTGGTAAAATTTGCCTGACAATAGAAGCCTCTCAAAGCATTCTGGTCTTGGGTAGTATGGCCTATTAAATGAAGTTAATTATTTTTTATTGATTTGGTGACCAGGCCAACGGTGGTCGCTTCCAAAATGGAGGATTTGAAGCATTATAAAAAAATATAAAAATTTGGAGATTCACTATTGGACAAAAATGCTACGTTTTAAAAGCAGTTCCCACATTGCTTCCCCACGGACCAACTGAAGCAAATGGGGTTAGGACATACGACCGAGTTACAGTGATTGATCACAGCAAGGGGTTGATCTTACAAGGTCCAGGGGGCCGACTAACCTCTCTATTAATGTCTTCGGGCTAGCTCCCTGACCACGGATAGAGGTGTTGGGGCTGAAATCTCCAGCTGATCCGTAAAGGATTTAGCCCCGTCATAATGCGCTTCAGCATCATGTTTGGAGGTATGATCCTAAATTTATCAATGAATAAATATGACTGTTGCAATCAAAACTAAGGGAAATCAATTTTTTAATCTTCATATTAACCTCAGTACCTTAGGTTGTACCTGTATGTTTTTAGAGGTATCAAAGCGAGGGGTCTTGTAAAGTCTGCAGGATAATTGTCAACCAGAGTAAAGGTACGCATCATCTCATACTAGCCTTATTTGTGTCTTATATATTTGATAAACATTGGAGAAATCCCATCCAATGATGGCAAACCCCATTGCCAGTGACCTAGTCTCGGTCTTAGTGCACTGAATCTCTTTTCGGTCTTAGTGCACTGAATCTCTTTTCTTCAATGTCAAAATATTCGAAGCAAATCCCCGAGTTCTCACATTATCCTGCCTTGAGGTACCTTTCAATTGTACAGTCAAGGTAAGTAGCCTTGTTTTTGAAAACAACTTCTTATCTATTTTTCTTTATTTTTGAGGGTCTTTACAACCGTTCTCCAAAGCCACAGCTGTTCCAAAGTAATGGCTTTTATAGATTGGTATGTTGAGTACGCATGACACAATTTAATATTTCTAGAAAACGTGACATGTGCAGACAGGTTTCCAAGTGACGCTATTGGTCTTTTCTTATGCTATCTTTAAGTAAATCGATTATCCATGGTGTGTTATTGTCGTTGGATCAATTGCGCAGTCATGCCTGAAAACAATACACTCCCATTTTGATCGGTGAACTGGTTTCGTTAAGCCCACTGTCTGTGTTGCCTCGGTATAAACTGCTTGATCCAGCGACCAAGCAATCTGAATGTTTTTAAACCCGATGTTTTCAAGGTAACTTGCATCTCGGGAACATATCTGATGACGAGGGTTTGAGCAGAAGACCTCTGTTAATTGATAAGTTGACTCAACACATCACTTGAAGGTCAAAACAAATCATTAGCTTAGTTTTTACCGTCCAAAGGATTTACAGCAAACATCATAGGAACATTAATATAGCCGCATAATCATTGACCCACGAACCAAAAGAAACGCCGAATCAAGTGCATTTTCACCGTGATAAAACACATTTGGGAAACATGACATGCAAGTTAACCTCCATAGGGATTGTATGGGCATTTATATCAGTCCTGAGCGCTCTACTATGCTGTGGAGCTTACTATCTGCCGTACTGGATCAAGGGAACCATGTTCAATACTCCAGTGTATTTCGGCGTCTTCAGGAGATGTAATTACTTCGTTAAGGGCAAAGATGGGATGACTTATCTTCAACGTGGCTGTGGAAGGTACACAACATTCAATGATATCCCATCAACAGCTTGGAGGGCTTGCACCGTGCTAATAGGGCTAGCATGTGGCCTTCTGCTTCTGGTTTGCCTGACTGCAGTCATTTCTTGCTGCGCTAACGACGTCATTACAAAATTCTCGGCCAAAGTTGCTGGAGTGATTCAGTCCATTGCTGGTAAGTACAGTTGAAAATCAATTAGGTCAAAATTACTTAACATTTACTGAACAAAATTCCTGAGGTCAAAACAAAAAGGTCCCAATTATGAACGCGCTGATTTACTTTAGGATTACTGAAGCTTATTATAATTAGTGACCAAATCACGTTAAATTTGGAAGTACATTTTGCCAATGTTTATTATAATACAAATCAAATGTAGCATTAAAAAGTTAGTAAAGGAGAAGAGAAGAAACTGTCCTGAGGTGATGTGCTGCCGCGAAAGAACTCAGAAGTCACTTACGATATCACCACTTAATTAAAACCTTGTTTTATCGGCCATTAAATTGTACAGAAAGGTGATTAAATGAGTTAATCGCGTTTATTGTCAAAGGGATTCGCATTAGCATTTTGGAACGTTGAGCAAGATGACACTCATGAAGACACTTACTCTGCGAAGCTGCCCAAAAACAATTTCAGTATCTGCACATGTTATTTATGACTTTTCTCAGTTCTGGTTTAGTTATAATGGTTCTGGTTTCATCAACATCCAGTGTAAGAAATGTGGACCATTTACGAATGCTTGAGATAAACAAATAAGGCCAGCTCAACCATGAATCCAAAAGAACAGCTTCCATTGTTATTGTGATGGACTTAGCACTGACTCAAGTGGATCTCACATTGGGATAATTTAGACGAGTCAAACTGTTAACACGTGTTTGGGTACTGGAGAGCCAAACATACTCAGCACTTGAACGCAGTTGACATAGCGCAGAGCTGTATTTTGAGTAGGGCAAGACATAGCACGAAGCGTTGTCCAAACTAGAGTACCCCTAAAAGCCGTCCTGGATCGCGTCTGGATTCTGAGGGCTAGATTACGGATTGCACATCGTGGATTTTAGGTCCCCTTTACTTACCTACATGGGAAATACCGAGTATGCCCCTAAGGCAGGGGCGGATCCAGGATTTTTTCAAAGAGGGGGTTGCAGGGCTGTCAACCAAACCAAAAACAAAATTCTCATGGGGGGGTTGTTAATATTTTCCAAGAGATGTTATACTGAAAACTGTGTAAGACGAGTTCCCATAGAGGGGGTTGCAACCCCCATAACCCCTCCCCTGGATGCGCCCCTGTAAGGATAATATAGGAACTATAAATTTGGGAAAACTTTTGTCTTCGAAGCTTTCTTCCTTTGCTGTGATTTTTCACATAATTTTTTTTTTTCTTCTTCTTTCAACTCCCCAGCATTTTTACTATCCATCTCGATGGCTGCCTACCCATCAGGGTGGGGTCATGCTGAAGTCAAGCAAGCCTGCGGTATAAATTCAGATTCTTACAAGATGGGCCATTGCACCTTCAGCTGGGCATTCTATGCCATGGTCATTGGTACGTTCCTGGCTTTCGTCTGTGTTGGATTTTCCTTTAAAGCTGGGCATTCGCCATCATCTTCACAGACCCGCCACAATATCACGGTTAGCTATTCCGTATAAGACATCGACGGCCGAGGGCATCTAATAAAGTGTCAGTTCATACATGGACTACCACAGGACAATTATAAGCCTGAAGGACTTAAATCCAACTTGAAGGTGAAGATTATAAAGCGCATACACGCCTAACGCCTAACTATGAGGATTAACAAGAAAGATAATTTCATTATTTCGGATATGTAGTGGAGCAGGAACGAACAAGATATGGACAGATTTTATGACATCTAATAAGTTCCCTTGTTTACAGGTTAAGCAAGGTTGTTTTACAGGTATTTTTATCACACACGACGAAGTTACAGGGGCGGATCTAGGATTTGGGGTAGAGGGGTTCACACAAGACAAAAATTAAAATTCAACTGAAAAAAACTGAAAGCGTAAAATAAAATTTAAAAAAAATTAGTAGAACACAGACAGATTTTTATTTGGATGTTTGCACTTAATACGTCCATCAGCTAGTTCCAAATAAAGATATATCGGTATACGCATATCTGTGAGCGTATGAGTATATATGTATATATATACACACACGATTTTCCAAGGTTCTTTAATGGGGTCGGGGGTGGGGGGGGGTCACGAGTTTCCTGTGACCACCCCCTGGACCCGCCACAGAGTTAATAGCTAGTCTCTTATTTTTATGAGTTTAAAGTTGTGAATGTTCGCTTAAATATCGAGCTAAATAGATAAAACAGAAATCGAAGACATCACTTATACTATTTGACTTAGCTGTTTACTGTCAGGCTGGAGACAAACGCTTTTTTTTTTAAGATTGGACCATAAGCGCTTCAGGAGGAATTAAAGAATCCGTCATCCACAATGCATTGTGCGCCTATAAATATTGTTAATATACCTTAGATTCGCTGCAAAACTTTAAAATATCTGCGTTAAAAAATGAACTGACAATGTACGAATATATTCTGATGGATGTAAATGTCCCAGCACGAAAAACAAGATCTATGGAAATGGGATTCTAACAGATTTACCTGGCAGAGAAAATGGCGGATTGACTGAGGATTGGCTATCTTCGGTGCGCAATGCATTGTGGATGACTAAAATTCTTAAACGTCACAATATCTCGAGGTAATGCACACAATTGTCATTCTTTTTCTGTTTTCCACCCCTAGAGTGGGGATAAGAGTGTCGTGGGTTTTTTTTAGGGGGAGAGGACTGGAGGGGATAATGACATTGCAAGTAAAACAGGTGTTACAAGTGTCACGTGCCTTTAATTTATCTTACATTTTTCTTTAACATATTATATATAAAGTAATATTTCCTTATTCTAGCTCAATACAAATGCTTTATTCTATCCCTAATTGTTACACGGTGTATATCAAATACTTGTAACACCATCGTCTACTATAATCTATATAACTAATTGATTTCTATCAGTTTTTCCTTATTCTACAATTTTATATATTATCGGTGTAATTAACAAAAAACCGGAAGTCACTAACGACTCAATTTACTTAATCACAACAACATAACATGGAGTGACTGATGTCGTCCTACAAGGTGCAAGACTAAAAGATGTTTATCAAGTTATCTTATTGGTCAACTAGACCTTCATAGGTTTGGATTGATTGAAAATACGTTTTTATCATCTGCCCGCAAATGCCAAAAATACTTTGTGCTTTAAAAATATTACATTAATAAGCATTTAATTATAAGGGTGTTGGATCATACCTGTCGAAAGGTGACGCTCTCTTTCCAACCCCTTTCACGCCGAAATATTATTCTAATGGGGAGGAGTGGACATTTTTTCTTCCCCTGTGTAGGGCTGAGTGACAAGCTGAAGGATCGAAACATAGGGCAGAAAAAGACCTCTGCTAGCGGGGTAGTGAACAGAAGTTAGGACAAAGTTAGCCGTGTCCTCTTTCCTGATTTTCTCCCACGAGGGGAGGGAAAGTAACATGTTTGTAAGGATGGCACCTTTTGATTGCCGCGTGTTACAGAAGCTAGCAAATATAATACGATATCTGATTATAGTAACGAAATCGGATAGTGAAGTGAAATACGAGTTGAATAAAACTGTGCTAAAATAATCAAGGTGGATGAAAAGGGTGTATATGTGTTGGGGGGGGGGGGGGGTAATATAATTTCAATTGTGATTTAATCAAAATTACCTCATGCATGGAATATTCTGTAACCTTGGTTCTAAGGCCAAAATTAAGAAACCCCGCCCACCTCCCACCTCCGCCCTTCCTCTAATCATGCTGTTTTACGACTCACCATTTTGAGGGTCTTCAGTCCTGTAACTATGAAAATCAAACAAGACTTTCCTGTTCTTTAGTAACATTTTTACAAAATTAATATGCCAACATAGCTAGCTCTCTAATTCGTCTCTATCTCTTGGAAATGAAACCTTGTCCTCTTCTAAACTACAGCATCTTCATGTAGAAAATATTTCATGCGGTGACCAGAGGAACATCATCAGCAAAACCACGTATCAAGGGATCATCGTCTTCTGGAATTATTGAAAAATGAAATCAGTCTATCACAGAACAGGTTATAGACCCTTCTAATAAATCCCTCAACTCTAGGTTTTCCGCACTTGACGTCAAATTTATTCTTGCAATTGCATTCACATTGTACAAAATTCCAAAGAATATATTTGACGTCAAGTGCGGAAAACAAAGAGTTGTTGGATTTATTAGAAGGGTCTATACTAGTACGCATCAACGCAAGGGGCCCCGAGTAAGAAGTGACGGGGTTATACTACTAAATCTTAATGGAGGGACAGCGCGGGAAGGGAGGAGGGGAAGGGAGGGTGGATGGCAAGAATGAGGGGGAGCATCAAAAATTCATTACATTGAGAGGGCAAAATCACAAAATTTTATGCATAGAAATGGAAATAACTGTCTTTAGGGGGAGGGCTCATGTGTTGGACGTGTAGGATTAGGGTTGGATAAATCTTGCCAGCCCCGCTCCCCGGGAAAAATAATAAATGGTCCCTTAAAGCCGTTGGTTCGTAGTCATTAGTGAGCTGGAGCACGAGTACGAGTGCGAGTTTACATGTTTTCATTTACTGCGCATGCGCTAGAGCGTCACAACATCAGACCACCTTGAAAATCTCGTCTCCATGTAAACGACGAGATTTTAGCAAAAAGTCGTAGTCCGGACTACGAGATCTAAAAGGTAAGTTCTTCTTCTTAAAAATCCTTCCTCTTCCAAAAAGTCATCCATGAATAGCTTTGCCATGCACAGGTTCATTGTTTGTTTACTAAACATTGTCGTACAAGAGAATAAATAACGTACCAAGGAATGTAACTCGTAATCATACTTTTTACCGTCGTTTGTTAACATCTGAAACATATCTAACTGACATCAAGAACCACTACGTCAATACTCAATCCAGTTCACGTGCGGTCCAAACTCGTACTCATATTCATTCTCGTTCTTCAATCTCAAGCTCTCTATGCACCTTCCCGGGGTTACCCATAATTCTCCTCGATTTAGCGCGTGCAAGCGAGGTCAGGGTCTCGTTAGGGACAAAGTACATGAAGGAGACTTCGGAAACAAACAGCGTTTTGTAAAATGTGGATTCAAATGCGAAAGGATGTAAATGAATTTAACAAATGAAACATCTGAATAACAGAACTTTTCCAATTCTTGTTTAGACACAGTACACTACCACCAGTTTTCAATGTTTTTGTCCTTTGACCTCGGTGGCGTGCACAAATCCTAAGGAATTGTGGGAAACTCCGGGGAAGAGTATTAACGTGTGTAATGCGGGGGTCCACATAAAAAAAGGTCCAAGTGAATCCAAGAGAAAATTCAGTTCAAGATAACAGATGCCAGATTTTGAGAAGCTTTGCTTACCTGAATGGAAAGTAACTTCGGCTCCAGCCTCGGAGTTTCTCGTCAACAGAACGTACATGGATCGTTGCAGACGATGCGATTTACGTACGAAGTAAACTAGTAACACGATCAACAAGACCCCGACGATTCCTACTGGTATGGCCCAAACTAACTTACTTAATTTAGTTCCAGAACTAGCCTCTGAAAATGACAAAGTAATACATTAATATCGCATAATAGGATCATTTTTGATAATGATTCCATGAAATGTTACAGCGACTATAACAATTTGTTTTGCATCGAATCATACTACAGATCGAGCTTTCATAACAGTTCCAATCTACTCTACCCGCAACATAAGAGCTGCAAAGGAAATAAACTGAAATCTATGACTTTTTCAACTAAAGGTATGACGGACGAAAGTCGCTACGCTTTCTTTGACGTATGACGTATTTGGTATGACTGTGAAAAGCTCGAGGCAGGTGATCGGTGCCGTATAAAGGTGCCTTGCCGTGACCGTGATGTTTTCTGAAATTTTGATTTTGCCTTGCCGTGCCTTGACCGTGTCATCATGACTGTGTGTTTTTGCTGCGAACTTTTCAGTCATAAGAAATCTGCTCTGAACCACATGCCATCTTTTTTGAGACCTTTTTCATACGAACTATGTTACGCTTCGAAGTTCTACTAGTTAGAGCCAATCAGAAAGTGAAACTCTTTGCGGCTGTTGTAAAAAAATAGAGAGCTTAAGCACCAGGCGTTTTTGAGTCACGGACGGCAAAGGGAAGTGAATTGCCCCATATCATTATGACGTTTGCCCCATATCATTATGACGGCTTGTTTACGAGGGGGATAGAATCGTCCAGAACAATAGAAATTTGAACAAAATTCGCTCTACTAAAAAAAGTTTACTCTCAAATTACCTGGTTTC
>WUAP02054004.1:0-18136 GCA_015163945.2 Stichodactyla helianthus
GGCTCCAAGGGGATATTTGCATAATCCTTTGAAACTAAGGCCACTGGACCTTGACGCCTCGCTCGAGAGCTTTGTGTGTTTGGTCAGTGAACCGATGTATGGAAACTGGTGAATATGGACGGGATTTCTTCCTTTTAACTAATACTTCAATCTGTCGTTGTCTTCCTGTAGGTCCTTCATTTTCAATCAAACCGACCAATCGCCTTCCAGTAGTCCAAAATCAGTCACCATGGTAACCACGAAACAATGGCTTCACCTCAGCGTACGGATAAAAAATACCAAGATGTTTTATTCTTTACTGGGAAAACTTACAAACTTCACTGGAACTCTAAATCACAATACCAAATTTGGGCTTATGTATGTTGGTGGAGTGCCTATGGTGTTGAGGAATGCGGTTGAGGAATTAACAAATTTTACTGGGTTTATAAAGAAATTGGATGTTGAGTGTAATAAGAATGCGTCTGATTCAGAAAAGATATCTTCTAGATTGGGAAGCGTACCCTTTGGTTGCCATGGGGACTGCAATTTGAACGTATTAGCAACAGTATATCGAAACAAAGGAAGTACTTCTTTTTTACCTTCTCTTTTTCCTACTCCTTCTCCTCTTCCTTATTTTCCTTATTTTTCTTCTACTTCTGCTCCCTCAAGTTCGCTGCCTATCGTTTCAAAGAAAGAAGTACTAGCGACGCGAAGTTTAGGTTTCATCAATGGTTCAAAAAAGATAGATAAAACCGATGTAGTGATGACAAACTCCAAGCGATCGCCACCTCAAAACCCTGCCAAGGCTTTAGGAATAACAAAAATTTACTGTTATGACTGTTAGTCTAATAATCTTCTTATTCATATCCGTGTCGCTTTACGTGTTGGGGATTTTAGTCAAGAACAAGATTCAAAGGTATCGCGCGAAAATCCGCGAAGAACGTCAGGCTAGTGTGGGAGTAGCTGGCATAGTGACTGCAGGTGACATGAACTCATTCATCTCAAACCGGTCATCTAATCTACACGACTTAGAAACAGGAACCCACAGTAATGAACAGTTTTGGCGGGAAAAAGGGAAGAGATTGATGACGGTGCAAGGTAACCAACTGTGCATGTCCGCTTCAACGCAATCGCTGACTTCAAATCAATCCACAAATCTAAACAACGTGGATACCGGGCATCACAATGAGCAGCAAGCAATGTTTTGACGGGAAAGAAGCAAGAGTTTGATGGTAAAACCAAGCAGACAAATTCGTATTTCAGCATCAACGCAGTCGTTGAATTCTCGCAATAGCCTTGCCGTTTGCGAAAGCAGTCTGTTCTTGACACCTCAAACGCTCCGAAAACGCGAAGGGACGTTCCCTCAGGACATCCCTCGGGTCGTCTTCACCGGCGTACAAGACGAAGAGGTAATTATCAACCGAAACAAACCGCTCAAACCTGCACATGGAAAAGATACCGAACTTCATCTAACTACCATCAGTGGAAAGATAACAAACAAAGCCTTTGAAAAACAATGCAACGAACAGGGAATTATCAGGAAGGAAGCAAAGAATGGGGCCTGCAAAAATACTAATCAAATCAAGGGGTTCACGTTCAACCCAATAAAAAATGGCGGGGAAAATTACATGAGCTACAAATGGGCCTACATTCGTCCAGACTCAGAAACTGAATGCAGCGAAACGAGCGAAAGAATGAGGCATCCTAATAAGACAAATACGTTCAGACCTTGCTCTCTTCGAATACTGGAGACAAATGAATCTGAAGAGGAAGACGACGATTACAATAACAAGAAATCAAGACACTACGATGAGTTACAAACTTTTAGTTGCAGAAGTAGTGATAACGTTTATGGAGGCGAACCTATGATAATTTCTTATGATCCTTGTTTGAGCTCGAGTCAAGGCGAACGGCTGGTGTGCTTTGGGATTCATTCAGCGTTGTCGGATCCCAGTGTCGCATCTTCTTGTAATGCAACCTGCGATTGCTCGGCGCAGCAAAGGTTTGACTATACTGCCTCTGTCGATCAAAAAGTGGATCCCCAACAACACATGAACATTTTTATGGAGAAACGTATGTACAATGAAAGATGTCCTAAAGAAGAAAGAAATAGTAGTGTCCGATTCATCGGGGAAAATCGATGCGAAAAAGGACGACAGACTCAGCTTGGAATTTACCAATGTTATTCTCCCAAGCACGCCAAAAAACAAGTGTTGTTGAGCAACACAGAAGTGCACAGGCCTAAAATTCCACCTCCTCTCCCACTCCCACCGCTGCCACCATCGTCTTTACAGCTGCAGCAAAGGCATCGACAACAGCCGCTTAAGCTATGTCAGCCACCCTCTTCCGAGATTTGGAAAGAAAAGCAAAAGATCCAGAAAAAGAATAATGGTAGTCAAAGAGCTCGACTTCTGCGGCAAGAGATGTTTGATTTACCTAATCCACGGCCTCACTCTACCTGTAACTTTACACAAGCAGCCAATGTGAATTTATATCAGCCAATTAAATTGGCCCACGCGTCCTCGTGTGACTCGATACCCCGGTGGACTGTCACGTCAGCTTCTTTCCATAACAGCAATGAATCTGATGATGACTATGCGCAGGAAGCTAACGTTGGTTTTCACCAAAAAAGGGAAAAAAAGAAACAAACAAAAGGTTGCTGGAAAACTCCCGTGATACTCCTGTTGCCAACAGCGACGTATTCAAGAGTCCATGGATCTTGCCGCGCCCAAATGTACCATCAAAGAAGAACGACCAAATGATTTCTAAAAAGGTTCCCTACATCCGATATCATGTCAACCGATGGCATCCAAGACACCGTTTGAAAGCAAACTCGTCCAGATCTCTATTAGTTGCAGCGCCGAACAAAAAAGATGGCGAAAGAGTCGAGAGAAAAGGAAGGCGCAGTTCGTGGGCTAGTGGGAACCGCCCGAGTGAATTTGAGCTCGTTTTGAAGGGAACTGTGCCTGTTAAAAGACCTCCTTGTAATACTAGCAATCTTCTGACTGTGCCTGGCTCAAAAACAAGGCCACAGAGTGAAACTATGTTCTAGAAGGGAGAAAAATTGAAAAAATCTTTAACGCTATTTTCCCAATTTCCTGCAGTTATAGGATAGACCAAATCTACTAGGGCGTAGTGTTTCTCCATTTTAGACCACATGTCATAATCCCTTGAGAATAAGATTCTCGCTCATGGATTTGGTCCACGAAGGCTGCACTTGAATATATCATACGATAGTTAATTAAGCATCCTTCTTATAAAGCTGTCATATTACAGTCGAGCCAACGATAAGTGATGCTCTTTTGTTTTCAGAATCATACAAGTGAAGCTATCGGGTCAATACAATGTATGTCTCATTTGCATCTCAAACGATGGCAACCATTATAGCTATCATTGTTCAACGCTGCTTTCTTACGAACCATACACGACTTTCAAAAATGGCGGTGAATTCTCGTACCCAGACCCTCCTTGTTAGGACGAGACATGAAAAGGAGGTCTCAAAGGCCTCATCATAGCTCATCAATCTTATTAAGTTCTGAAACATTTCTTCCATTTAAAGACGCTCCAGGTATAACATTTTCTTTCAGTAAAGTAGTAGAGTTCAACACGTTTGACGCCGTCGAATGAAGCCTTGGCCTTCGAGACCTCGTTTCCATGTTTCGACCCAGATCCCCCGATCGGCGGCCGTGACGTGCCGCCATTTTTTAAAGTCGTGTATAAAGGCCGGAACATATTAGGGCGCGACACGTCGCTGCCCTACAATGCGGAGACAGGTCGCCTAGTTTGTATTGCTTGTGAAAGACGTCGCTGCGACTCATTTTGTCGCTGCCATCATAAGCACGAATTCAAACCAGTTGTTGAATTTATGTGACGTGTCGCGCGGGCAAAATGTTGTCGCGTCCCAGAGATTTTCACACAAATTGTACATGTCATACAAACACGTTGCAGCGTCATGTTGCAGCAAATGTTTGCCTATTGTGTCCCGGTCTTAAAACATGTTAGAGAAAATTATCAGGGAGACAGAAACAAAGATTGAAAATAATCTAAATACGAAGGAGAGCTTAGATGAAAGCAGTGCCAAGATAGACAGGGAAGTAGAGAGAGGAAGAGGTACTACCGAGGAAGGGAAGAACTGAACACCCAGACAGAAACAGGCAGCGCTAAGGTAGAAGGAGCCACAGTGCAGGATTGAGGTTACTGGTGGAGGGCGGGCTAGAGGAAAAAGCGAAGCTGAAGTTGGAGACGGAATGCTCCTTTCCGTAGTTTCCCCGCAATTCTTTAGGATTTGCGCGCGCCAGCGAGGTCAGGGTAAAAAACATTGAAAACTGATCGTAGTTTTGAGGCGTGCACTGTGTCTAAACAAGAACAGATAAAGCTCTGTTATTCAGATATCCAGTATTTGGTAAGTCTATTGATATCCTTCTATCGCATTTTAATCCACATTCGACAAAACGCTGTTTGTTTTCTGTTCAATTTCCGAAGTCTCCTTCATATACTTTGCCCCTGAACAGACCCTAACCTCGCTTGCACGCGCTAATTTAAATCAAGGGGAATTATGGGTAACTCGGGAAAGGTGCATTAGAAGACGACAAAGGTAGCTCAGATAGAAAAGGAAGAGGAAGCAGAGGCAGAGTCTTCTAGGCAGAAGTAGTGGAAGAAGTATAGGTTATGAAGAATTAGAAGTCGAGGCGGTAGTGTATGAGTGGGTCAGCATTTTTGGGCTCCACAAACGAGGGGAGGTTAAGAGAGACAATGAAATTTTAGGGGGAAGGGCCACCAAAGATATTTAAGTTAAAATGTACCAGTCCCCAGTAAATTAACAAAGTATAAATCACTACCGTGACGTGTTTGGATACGTCATCTTCATTAGCAAAAAACTTGGCCATTTCTTGCTTTAATTTTCTCCTGTATAATTAGTTTATCCTAGAATTATTTTTCTTTATTTTTCCTAGAACTATTTATAGTTTGAGAAGCTATATCAAAAAATTGAACAAGTGTTTCATCCTGTGGGCCAAACACCTTGAAGTCGGTTAAAAAATGCGGTGTTTGGACTCGGATAACACATGCACTCCCGCGTCTAGTCTATACAAGAAAAGCAGCGGCCGTCGTAAACTATTGTTGTAGAATTAAATGTGACTGTTTAGCGTCTAAACTCAAGTGTTTTCAATACAATAAAGATTCCTCGTGCATGTAAAGTGATTGTATATGCTTAAAAAAGAGAAAACAATACCGTAGAATATCAATGAGCTACTTTAATAAATGTTTAATGTACACATTGTAGGAACCTCCTCAAACAACAAAAGACCCGACGATATAAACACTGCAATCAAAGAAACTTTGACGTCAAACGCTATTGATATATTTTAGTAAGCGTTGCTCAGAGATACGGAATGGTTTCAAAACTCGATTCGTCATCTTTAGCCGTTTCCAAGTCATTCACTATATTATCATTTTCATCTAAGTCAATCAAATTCCCCACGACAGCGTTATCGTTTTTCGCTTTGATCTCTTCATCTTTGATCCCATAACTTGCGCTTACATCCCCGTAATGGCAAAATGCGACCATTAATCGTGGGTCTACGAAAAGACTTTTGAATTCGATTGATTCCTCCTGTGCTCGGTCCGACCAATCCTTGATCTCACATAGTTGCTCCATTTTTCTTTTTATCGCAGATTTCCACTCGTTTTGGTCCTCTATTTTCGTTTCCCGTTCTCGATCTGTTTCCACACTCTCACTGTAAGTCAACAGGTTCTCTATCTCCTCGATTCTTGTGGCCAGACTCTCTTTTTTATCTTCTAACTCACGCAAACTTAGCACAGACATTTCAGAAGCTTTCTCTATCAAAACTGCCTCGTGTTTCCTGATAGAATCAACTAATTTTTCAGCAACTTCGTGAATTTCTTGAATAACGCTCTGATAAGTTTTAGAAGTTTGTAGGACCTTCTCATTAATAACTTCGTAAGCCTTCTTCAAGGGTAGTAAAGCTTCCTTGAACGATTCCAACTCCATTCTTATCTAGCTGTTCACAAACAACGCTCTTGACAAAGCTAAACTTGCTGAAGCGGGTCTTTCCGAGAATTCAAAATAAATGGAGTCTTGCATGAGCGATATTGGTTACAATAGTATGTGATAAATAATGCGTCGTATGCCTTTACAAATACTTTGACAGCTGGATTATTGTGAGCTTTTAGTGAAAATACAAATGAACAATTTTAGCCAATGAGGGATTAGGTTGGATATTGTATATGACAGTAAGAGCTTTCTACAGCTAATTTCCATAATACTTTTGAGTATAAGGGCCAGAGAATGATGGAGTGTCGTATAAAAGCCGGCGTAAAAAGAAACCAAAACGGGGAAAAAAAAAAAAAAAAAAAAAAGCGTGTATAATGAAAAGAGGATGCGACAAAACTTGAATGCATTGCCTTTTAATTTATCTATGAAAGGCGGGTTTGTTCATAGGCGACATGATGACGTCAGAGATCTCTTCGCCCACCTTCTTGAAGATGTTTGCTACGATGTTCAAATAGAGCCAGAGCTGGAAATATTATCTGGCGAAGTACTTCCTTGCAGTACCAACACAACGGATGAAGCCAGACTGGATGTTAGTGCGAGAGGATTTTGGCAAAGGGGGCAACAGGCATTTTTTGACGTAAGGGTTTTTAACCCGTTTGCAAAGAGCCACTTAAACCAAAAACTGAGCGCTTCATTTACAGTGAGTGAGAATGAAAAGAAAAGGGAATATAACCGACGTGTTATAGAGGTCGAACATGGTTCTTTTACGCCACTTGTTTTAGGGAGTGGACGAGAAGCGGAACGTTTCATCTCTGAGCTAGCACTAAAGCTTTCAAACAAGAAACAACTTCCCTATAGCACTATAATTAATTGGTTGAGAATCAAGCTATCAGTCAATCTATTACGGTCAGCTGTATTATGCATAAGGGGCACAAGAACAAAAAAGAAGAATTTAATAATCGAACATGATATCGACAATGCCCAAATTGTAAATAGTTTTAATAAAATTCAATAGTTGTTTTTACATTCTTAGCTATGTTTATAGATGACCCAGTTTTTGGGCACCAAATTTTTAAGATTTGTTATTAATCTATTATTATTATTTTGTATAATTAATCGTTTTAATCATTTTGTAGCTTTTTTTATCTAAATTTATCTCGGATAAAGCATTCTTTTTTCTGCCGTACTAGCAAACATAATGCTACACTGAGAATATTTTCCATTGATGTTGTAAAAAAAGTTTTCTTTCTTTCTTTTAACTTGATGAAAAATTTGGCCGCTTTTTTAATTCTCTTGCAAACTAAAGACAGATAGGGATTGGTTGACCAATTATCCAATGACAGGAATCGTTAGATACAACCCTTTAGTACATGTCAAGGTTATCGACGGTTACCTTCAACGAAAGTCGGATTGGGTACAAAACTCTCGGTCAAAAAGGAATATTTCGTGCGTAGCTACTTCACTGATACGCGAAATAATCCACTTGCATATCCTATAGATATCTAGGAATCCTAGTTTTATCGATTGTTAAATTTTAGTCACGTTTTATAGAGGAATATGAAGGTTTTTGAAGAATGTTTTTGCGCCAAGTTGGATTCTGGCGATGTGTGACTGCCATAAACAAGTTTGACCGGATTCTGACCAATCAGAAGTCGGTATTTTATCCCCACGTGGTTTTTTCGAATTCATCCAAGATGGCCGATGCCGGTAGTGAAGAGAAGCTTAGCAAGAAGTAAGAAATAAAACCTTATTTTCCCCCTCAATACATCATCGTTTAAAGAATTTTATTGTCTCTAATATTTAATTGTTGCCTTCTTGTTCTTAGTGAGCTCAAGAGACGCTTGAAGGCGGAGAAAAAAGCCAAGGAAAAAGAGGCAAAACAAGCTTCCCAAAAGGTAAAATTTCCCATGTGCTTTGATGACGATTCCTGGAACTCTACTCATGATTTTCCAATCTAGTTAACCATATATTACCTCTTAAAAGGAACAGAACCCAGGAACTACAAAACCAAAGAACAAAGAAGAAGATGAAGAATCGCTAGACCCAAATGTAAGAACTTTTACATATAATTTTTAGCTTATTTCTCGATATGCTTACTTGAGCTGAACATTTTTCTTTGGTTTTACAGTAAGCAATTTTTGAAAAATCTGTTCTGATTTATATATTTTTGCTCTGTGGTCCTTTCTTTGTACGGAATCAGTTTATTTAATTATTTTTGGCTTTGCGCAATGTAATAAATTTAAAGATTTCGATATTTTATTTTTGTTGTTAAGTTATTTCACATAAGTTACAATGAAAATCTTGCATCAGCCATTAATTATTTGATGTCGCAATAACTTATTAAGACTTTAGCTAAACATTTATAAAAGGTCAACTAAAGGTTTATTAAATGTTGATGTATTTTTGGAGTGTAACGTTTTTGCTGACGATGGCTAAAGCTTTGTTTCTAAAGCATTTCTGCTTTGGCAATTCTCATTTGAATTTTTATAATCTTCAGAATTAATGTGGTTAAGGACCAGCCATTATTTACATTATTTTCCTAGTTTCTCATTGTCTTTCTTAGCCCCCTCTTTTGAGGTGTTTAAAAAAAGGTTATTTGCACTGGTCCCCCCCACCCTTCAATTAATGACTGGTCTTTTAGAGTAATTAGTAAGGTTAGAGGCTCATTACCAGGGCTTGAAATAATGGCCAGACATACGCAGGTCAAGATGAACTTTCAAATAAAATTTTGGCTGGTCTTATACCGATTTATGAAAGGTCAGAAATTGTTATAATTAACCAGTAGTAATTTCTTTGAATTGATAGTTCTTTTTTTGTGGAGAGGGCTGCAATGAAGTCAGAGTGCATGTTGTGAAGCACGTCATAACGTACGAGCTTTGAACAGTAACTTACCCTCAGCCTGATATCCAAATCATAACCATTAATTTTAACTCTAAAATTCATTATTTTTTTCAAAATTTGAGTGTCTTTTATCTTTAGACTTAGTCGGTCCCTTTTTGTTTCTGATGCAAGTATTTGCAGCCTTTTCTGTGGCATAAAAGGCCATTTGCACTAACAGGTCACGTGACCACAACCCCCTTAAATCAAGCACCAGTGTCAAAATGAACTCCAGAAATGGAAAGAGCATCTCAATATTAGTGAGAGGGCGAAATTTCAGCTCAAAATGTTGGATGCAGGAGAAATGGCATGAATTATAAAATGATGTTTTCTAAGAGTTTGTGGGGAAAATGAGCTGGATGGCACGAGCTTGCCATCGTCCAACACATTTCTGCATACAAATCCTAATAAAATTCTAAATTTTATATTTCATGCCATTTTTTACGTGCCAAACATTTTGAGCTGAAACTTTACCTTCTTACTAATATCAAGATGCTCTTTCCATTTCTGGAGTTCATTTTGATTTAAGGGGGTTGTGGTCATGTGACCTGTTACTGCAAATGGCCTATTGGCCATAAATTTCTAAACATCAACTGATATGTACACTTGAACTATATGGACCACCAGTTTGTTCTAGCCTCATTTCTATGTAAAACCTTGTTTTATCAATGAATTAATTTACATATAGTCGCATGTGAACATTTTTTCCCCTCCAAAATCTGGCCGGTCAACTTGTCCTTTCAAAATCTGATTTGGCCGGTCAAGTAGCAAATTTATCGGGACATTGTCCCTTGACCAGCCATTATTTCAAGCCCTGATTACAGTCAAACCAGCTCAAGCTTACCACTCTAGACACCATTATTGATTTCATTGTTTGAACATTGAGTCAATTATTCACTCTGAGTTTTCATTAATAAAACAGAGGAATCCAAACTTCATAATTAATTCTCTACTTTGATTTCTATTTTGATTGGAAATTCTCGCAAAGCTCATATACTAGTTGCTCTGGAGTTTTCCTACCTATTCATGGCTTTCACTGAAAAGAATTCAAGCAAAACAGTAGTAGAAAATAGATTTTGAAGTTTGGATTCTTTGATTTTATTAATGAAAACTCAGAGCAAATAATCAACTCGATATTTGAATAATGAAATCATTAATGGAATCTAGGAGGGCATGCTTTTTTTTTTTTTTTTTTTTTTTTTTTTTTTTGGACTATAAAATATGATATGTATTACACTGTAAATGTTCAACATGGATTTATGAAGATGTTAGAGGTAGATCTGGACAGAAGGTGCATTGGTACCCACAGCAACTTTTCATTGTTTAAATGGTACCTAAATCAATTTCACCAGGTGTTTGGTGAACAACAGTCTATTGTAATTTGTTATGACTGGCCCTATGTTCAAGCACTCTTTTCTACCAGAAAGCTATTGATAATTGAATCAATAGTCTCAGAAAAGTCCAAAACTCTTAATCAGGATGAAATTTTATCTGTGAATTATCTAAAAACCACACAAGAAATTATTTTGAAAACAAAGAGTGAGGGGCCGCAGGTTTTCACCAGCAGTGCTTTGGGTGATTAGTTGTTTGTTCAGCTGGCACAGAGTCTGACATATTTTTTTCATCGACCATTTAGCAATATTTCAAGATCCGAAGCCAAGCAATAGAAGCATTGAAAAGTACAGATGAACCGCCATACCCACACAAATACCATGTTACCACTTCACTGACAGAGTTTATTGAGAAATATAATGATGTGGAGAAAGGGACATGGTTAGATGAGGTAGTCAGTGTTTCTGGTAAGTACAGGTTTCTTTCAGTTGATGACTCTTAAAAATCCAGTGTATGCAGACTTAGTCTCACTTCTAAGATTGGAAAACAAAAGAAGAAATTAATATAACAAAACAAGCAACTCTGGGATTCGAGGCTACAGGTAAGCCTGCATACACTGGAGTTTTAAGAGTCATCAATAGATGCAATATTAAGTTTTTTTGCTTATTATGCTTGTTTTATTGGAAGTAAAACACTTCAGGGATGGTTAATTGCCCTATTTCATTATGACAAAAAAAAAAAGCATCAAAACAATTGTTTAAACACAGTCATGGTCGTGGAGGGAGGTCCAAACATTAACAACTACCACAAAGACATTAATGCATAATATTATTTTTGTTTTTAAAAGTATTACTTCCAAAGCTCTTGATATTTTTAGAGAATATCTTAGAAAAACATTACATAGCTATAATACATGTACTAAAAGAAATGGATTAGACCTTGTTATTAATTCTTGTCATTGTATGAACAAGATAAGCATCCTTTGGTTATTGAAGCAATAAAAGAAATGATTAAATAAAACTACCATAATCCACTGGGTGTATTTGGTTTCCCATTTCAGACCATGTGTCATTCCCTTGGGTATTGTTTCTTTGTTGGAGGCTCATCCATATTAAGTACTTAAAATTATCAGCTGGGCTTATTTTAATAAAGCTCTAGTTTCCTCGGAGTTTTTCCTTGCTTTGAAAGGGAGTTTGAGCTGTAGGTTTATTTCTTTTTTTTTTTTTTTGCTTTGGTACTTTTTTCTTCCAGAATTTTTCTATACTTGTTCTTGCAATTCTGTAACTTTGTAAATGAGTTGGGATTGGACAAGCCAATGCTTGGAATAATGTAAATGTTCACCATCCTACATGTAGCAATGTTCTTGTTATGGAAATATTTAACATTTATAACACACAAATTCTATATGAATATAATCAAATGTGCAGGACTGCCATTAACGTGATCATTTGAGCCACGTGAAGGTCTAACCATATGCTAATATTATTGCTAAGGCAGTACCTTCTCAGTTAATTCAAGACATTGAGTGTTGGTTTGGCTGGGGCTTGAACCCATGACCTCCCACACAACAGACTGGTGCCCAGAACAAGCTAAGCTAATAGGGTTGTAGTAGGCAGCCGTGGTGAAATTAAGTAATAGTTGTGTATTGTTAATCTTTTAGGCCGTATTCATGCTAAGCGTGCATCAGGACCCAAGCTGATATTCTATGATTTAAGAGGAGAAGGTACCAAGATACAAGTCATGGCAGATGCCAGGTCTTCTGAACAGGATTTTGAAGCCACACATGGGAAGATTCGCAGAGGGGATATCATAGGTGTTGAAGGAAAACCTGGTAAGTTACTGTAATTTCCTTTCTTTTCACAGGGCTTGAAATAGATAAATATTATTTATTTTTTCACAGCACAAATAATTTAAACTACCAGCAAATTTCACCAGCCATTTAATTTTCTATTTTGGCAGTTCAAAATTTTTTTTGCATGCCAGTTGTGAAGTTTGACCTGCATTTTAGCCATTGGTAGGCTGCTGTTTTGAGACCTGAAATGTAAGATGGCAGAGTAAGGTAGAACTTGCCTTTGAGCAATTTGTTACATGTACATGGATTGCTCACACTTGATCACTGAAGACTTGATTAAGCAAGTTCAAATAAATTTTACATTTTTAGTTTTTGCTGAACGAGTTTGGCAAGACACTGCACTGACTTATAGTATACATACGCATGTAACCCTGAAATGGCTTCCCATTGTTTTTATGTGATTCATTTAGTTGCAGCATGCAATTATGGTTATTATGTTACAATATAGTATAGCAACTATATGGTCAAAAATTTATAATTAGGATTTGAAAGCAAAGCTACCATCAGAAAATTGATTATAAAAACGTAACAGGGTAGTGTTTATATTTATAATAATAAAGGAGTCTTCTATTTCAGGTAAAACTAAGAAGGGAGAACTTAGTATTATGCCTTCTAAGGTCACACTTCTTGCACCTTGTCTACACATGTTGCCTCATCTGCACTTTGGATTAAAGGACAAGGTAAGTATATGATCAACAATTATGAGAAATATATGCCGCGATTAGATACATACATTAGGAGGCATTTTGAGGTCATGACAGCTCTAGTCTTTTTCCTGGCCAGACACATTACAGGTTAGACTATCTATCTTTAGTTTTCTCAATAGACTTTGAAGTTGACTTCCACTCAGGTTGTTGAAATGTCAGTGGCCACCAATAACAGTCTTAAGACTACATCCATGTTACACACTTAACTATCTACCTCATAGGATAAAAAAGAAATGGCAGGTAAAGTTCAGTCCATTCTTAAACTCCTAGTCATTGCACAAAGAGAAAATTTTCCTTTAACAATTGAGTTTCATAACTAAAGGACTACATGTACATGGGCACACAGAAATATGGATTTTATCTTTGAAGGTTGATAATATCTCACACAAGTGAGCACAGAGAACAAGTGAACAATATTCAACATGAGTAATGTTCTTTTTATTTTATTAATAACAATTAAATATCCAGGATCCCAAAAGAATTTTTTGGCTATCCATTGATTGGTTAATAGGGCCTGGTAGTCATGGCAACAGTGATTCTTCACATGTGAAGGATAAAAATGATACCTTCACTGTGTATGAAGCTATAGAAATGGCCTTTCCCTATATATGATAGGTCTAATTTTTCCTGCAAATCATCAGACTACAACTTTTAACTGCATGTTGAATTTTAGTTAATATTAATTTTGTTATAATTAGGAAACAAGATTTAGACAGAGATACCTGGATCTCATCCTCAATGAATATGTCCGGGACAAGTTTATAGTCAGAGCTAGGATCATCAATTATGTCAGAAAGTTTTTGGACCAGCTGGGATTTCTAGAGGTAAGAAAGTGATAAGATTTGACACTAATAGCCTACTTGTGCATTCATGGTTTATTTATAGGAGGTAGAATGCATGCCAATATATCTGGAACAATTACAATAACTATTTAGAACATGGTATTTTAGTTACCAACTATTTAGTTATTGACCAACTAAAGTCATGTTTACATCCACATGACTTGAGCAGCAATTTTAATGGTAAATTTATTGTAACCCAAATCTTGCATGTTTGCACTAAATTTGCAATTTAGTTATTCTAAATAATTGTTTAGGAATATATTATTATCATTTTATTAATTTTATGTGAATTATTGTTGTATGATAACTAGATTTTAGATTTTATTCTTGTTATGCACAATAGAAAATACATACTTCTAAGAAGTGATTAAGCTATTGTTGTTGTTATTATTCAAGCATGTTTAAATTGGGGACAACTTGTGCATAATCTGTTGCCAGTAAAATTGCCATGAAATTGCAGCTCAAGTTGAGCAACAAAATTGCTACATGAGGTCTAAACAGGCCTTAAGAATTCACTCAAGTGCAGCACACAAAGAAACACTAAAGTCTGTTACTGTAGCATTTTCATTGGAAATATCAGTTGTAGCATTTTCATTTTATTTGCTGTATAATAAACAATTTGTTGTGTAAATAATTGTGTATTTATGCTGAGATGTTTTTAACTGTTACTGTCTGATCAAACTAAGGCATAACTCATGAAATTATGTCCTGCTCATTCAAATTTTACTTCTAAAGGATGCCTATATACATGTACTACAGGGGCGGCGGAAGCTAAAAATATTTGGGGGGGCACTGCAATAAATAGGTTCTAATAATGCTTAATAAGGCAACAACAAAATACAAAACTCAATATTTTAATGCGAGAAAGTTTTTACATAGTGTTTTTACGTTTAGTCAATTCTTATTAGGGAAAATTTAAATTTGAGAATGAGTATGAGACAAAAAAGATTGGTTACGATTTTTTTAGAGAAGAGACAATAAGTTCAGTTTGTAAAAGTCATAGATATAGAATTTTTAGTCGTTTATGATTAATACAAACTAATATTTTGTGGGGGGGCCAGGCCCGCCCAAAAATATTAGTGGGGGGCAGTGCCCCCCCGGTTCCGCCGCCCCTGACTAGCAATTTTGTTGTGTGACATGAGCAGAGATTTCAATGGTAAATTTACTTGCACCAAATTTTGAGCATTTTTGAATTGGTGGTGACTTGTGCATGATCTGTTGCCATGAAATCACAGCCCAATTTATGAATTGCTAATGTAAACAGGCTTTAATGTGTGTGTGTATGACAATTTCTTTATTTTCAAGGTTGAAACTCCACTAATGAACATGATCCCAGGAGGTGCCACAGCTAAGCCTTTTATAACACATCACAATGAATTAAATATGGATCTGTACATGAGGGTTGCCCCTGAACTATACCACAAGGTATGATAGTGTTTATTGGTGATTTTACGAATCTAGACCATGATCTAGCTTTCCTTAATAGGCCATGCAAACACAATGAACAACAACATCCAACATTGTTGGGGCCAACATGTTGTAAGTGTTTGAACATCATGTTGCATGTTGTTTGGACTTGTTGGATATTGTGGGATGAAGTTTAAATTGAAGCACATCAAAGTTAAGAGCCAACATTTCTTTCATTTTGCAGTCATCAAAGTGTAGCCCAACAATGTTTTTTTTGTTTATACAAGATATTGGGCATCATGTCCAACAATATTGGACTCTCACATGTGAAATACATATATCCTACCCATGACTGTCTTGAAGGCTGTAGGCTGGGTTATTAAAGTTTTACTCTTGGGGAAGGGGGGGGGGGGGGGGGTTATGAAATGTAGCCAAGGCCCAAAATTTTCCAGACTCCCCCCCCCCCCCCCCAGTATAGTAATTGAAAGGCCCTTCAAGTTTCTGTTAAGAAGGTTTTAGGTAAGATTTTGATTTAATTTCTTTGCCATTTCTCTCTATTTAGATGCTCATAGTAGGAGGAATTGACAGAGTTTATGAAATAGGACGACAATTTAGAAATGAAGGTAAACTTATCACCATGGGGCAATAATAGAACAATAGAATGACTTTTGAAGGGAATATTGTATATTTGCATCCACATAGTGTCATTTGTGGCCCAAGCACAGCAACACTACCATGGTGAAAATATTCAGTGTTGTTAACAAAAGTCATTTTGTTGTCATTATCAGTAAACAAGGCCAAATGCTGTTTGGCTAAAATCCATTGGATGATTAACCAAAAAGGACAGAGCAGAAAAAATGTTTTTGGCCTTTTGATACAAGGACATCTCAGTTTTTAAGCTCAGTATTTTGTAAACTTACTGTTTTGGGTCAAAGAACAAAATACCAAATGTGACCAAAATGTAGTGAAAATACAGTTTAAAGATATAATGCCTTGTACTTTCGGAGAGGTGATATTTTGGTCAGCAGAAAAACTGACATTTCTGTGAATGTCTCCAAGTACCTTTAGTACTCTAGGTCAACAAGGTTTTGTCACAAGTTTGGAGCAACAAATGAAATGCTAAATTTGGCATACAGTATCACTAGTACTGCCAGTTAAATAAAAAAGTAATAAAGTTAGTGGCCTTGTCATGTTTCTGCTCTGCCACCAAAAGGTCTTTTTTGAGCCCATGTTTGCAAGACGACGATTTTCTGTTTGGCTGAGTGTATTGGTTAAAATAGTAGTGAACCATAGTATGTGTATCTAATTGTTGTGTTTGCCTGACCAAGTCTTGTGTATTGTGTGATATTGTATGAGATGCATTATGAGAGAATCATCATGGGAACATTTCTGGGTGCATTTTATCTATAACTAATAGTGTGTACCTCACTGGGCAAGTGTTCTAGCTGTGTTAACAGCAATAATGAAACACTAATAAGTAAGAGGTTACAGCAAATGCCAGTTTAATCACAGCATCCTTGGAACCTAATGGGATGGTTGTTTCATGCCCTGGCAATAAAAGCTTTCTTAAAATAGAATTTTAACAAATTATGTAAATGAAGGTTTAATAGAGACTGTTCATTATTTATGCTTGGGGGTGGGGGAAAAAGAAAAAATAGGGGGGGCTACCGGAACAGGGACAAAAGGAAGATGTGTTGAAATTTTATTTCTTACTTAAGGATGTTCCTGGGCATTGTTTTTGTGCATCCCTTCTGCCTGCATGTTTGAGCTCTTTAGAGTGCATGAGGAATGCCTGGATATTTCTTTATATAGCAAATGCAATCAAATCAAATTTTCAAAGTTTGCTGCTCAAGATATCACAGATATCTCTTGAATTTCTTTTCTTTTTCTGTTCTTTGATTTTCCTTCAGCCCACCCCAAGGCATAAATAGCTAACAGTCCCTTAGAGAACATCTACATAGCAGCATCAAAGAATTACCAACTTGGACCAGTGTTGTTCTCCTGTTTACCTCTGGAAAAATAATTCATTCTAAGAGTCTTGCTGAATAGATTTAAAGGACTAAAAGAAGTACTTTCATTTATAGGTATTGATCTGACTCATAATCCTGAATTCACAACCTGTGAGTTCTACATGGCGTATGCTGACTACAATGATCTGATGAAAATTACAGAATCCATGATTTCAGGTGACAATTTTGCCAAAATGTTCAAAGTTTATTAGTCAGGAGTAAATATTTTTGTGATAGTGAAAAAATTTAAGGATATTCTGTGCAGTAACCAACTAGGGAATATTATCTGGGGTGTTTTGGCATGAAGCCATGGCCAATTTTATTTTAATGACCAACCAGTTGGCTCAGGTGCATCAGACTGTCTTGTGGGAAGTTTTAGATTAAAGCCCTGGATTACCAACACTCAGGGAAGATAACTGAGAAGGTGCTGCCTTTGTATTAAAATCTACAAATGTTTAGACCTACTTGTAGATGTGGCAGGTATGATCAAGTTAATAGGAGCCACAGTTTTCTCAGTTTAGACAACTGTTTGCATGATTACCCACTATAAATAAGGTTGATTTCCCCCCCCCCAAGGTTACGAAAATCATGGGCAGTCGCTCTTGGAGACATACGACTGGAAATAATGGTTGCAATTGTTTTTATTTATTAGGAATGGTCAAGAATGTTACTGGTGGATATAAAGTCACCTACCATCCTGACGCAGTAGATGCAGATAACCTTGGAAAACCCTACACTGTAGATTTTACCCCTCCTTTTAAGAGACTGAGTATGATCAGCGAACTGGAGAAGGTGCTGAAAGTTAACCTACCTCATCCATCAGAGTTGGGCACTCCAGGTATAATTGATTGTTTGCAACTATTCCCAAGAGGATCAAATAACAAAGGCATGGCAGCCATGTTGGTTGTAAAGACAAAAAGGACCTAATGAGAAATTACTTTGTTAAATACAACCAACATGGTTGCAATGACCTAATGTGCAAACAGATCTTATCTTTGAGTGTTGAAAAGATATGTTCACTACCCTCACTCATGAGAGATTTTTGACACAAAAAGATAAAATCCATATCTCCACATGCCTATGTAATACACCGATTCCGAACATGGCGGAAAAAACTC
>WUAP02054115.1:0-18130 GCA_015163945.2 Stichodactyla helianthus
CTTATAATTTATTCCTTTCTCACTAAATTACTAAAGTTCTTTTTTCCTATGACAACCTTTTTGCAAGTAGGTGTATCCCAATCACTTCTTTTTGAGTTTATGATGTCACTTTTAAGGGCAAATTACATACAATTTCATGGATTTTTCAATGGTGTGATGGATGGTGCGTGTACTGTATTTTGGGGGTTTAGTTAATCAGGAAGCACAGATAGTGTAGTGGTGAGAGCACTCACCTCTCACTGCTTTGGTCATGGGTTCTGTACTCTGACTAGCTATCACATGTGAGTAGAGTTGTTTGTTGGTTCTCTCCTGTGCTTCAAGGGTTTTTCTCCAGGTTCTTCAGTTTTCCTCCCTCTGCAAAAATCAACATTTCTAAATTCCATTTTTTATTTATTTATTTATTTATAATAGTTTTTTATTATGATTCTGATTCAATCGATTAGACTATTACATCATATCCTGACTCCAAATACCTTTCTAGGTTACAATTCCTCTCATGGATATTGTGGTACACTGTCTTGCATTGGGCTCACGGCGGCATGAACAGTCATATGTGCTGGTGTCACCTCATATTGACAAAATTATATCAAGGTAAAGTTCATAATGTCCACTTACTATAGTCTGATTAACAATTTAACCTGGAAGCCAAATGATCTATGAGATTGCAGACTTAGCAACTCAGAGGTGCTGTGTAAGGTTTTGGATATTTCAGTCAACTCCGTCGAAAGGTTGCAAAATTGCTTATGCTTTGGCTTTCCTGAATATTTAGAACATCAAAAAAAAAAAAAAAAAAAAAAAACTTGTTGCTCTTTTCATATAGAGATTCATGGTTCTGAACCTCCATAGTTACTGTCACTACCTACCACAAGCCAAACAAAGTTTGGTAGAAAACTGTGCACCTAAGATTTTGATCACAAACGATTTTTTACATTTCATTGGGATTTTGAACCTTTAGAGATATGAGAATCCATTTCAAGTAATGCCAAAAGCCTTAGTGAAAACAGGCAGTTGTGGGACCAGATGTATCCACTAGGAAAATCAAAGCTACCATGATTGGTTGATTATTTTTGAGTCAGAACCATGAATCATTTCTTGGCTTAATCCATTTGGAGGTACAGTTGTATAACATACTGATATAAATGTTTTTTCAAAAGACTTACCTATCTTCGAGGGATCCCTGGTCTAAATGACAGCCTAGTTGGTGGTGACATCTCTCTTGCATTTGTTCACTCTCCTTCCTTTAAAGAATGTGATGATATAGCTGTTCTGGAGAAAATAGAGGAATTAGAAAAACTAAAAACAGAACAGGTATGACATAAATGTGTAGTTTCAGAATACCCACCACTCTTGGAATTTTCAAGTGTCAGGAAGTGTCTGAAAAGACTGTGGTGGATCCAAGAAGTGGTCACAGGGTGCCCATGAACCCCCCTCCTTTTTACCTTGGAACATTGTGTTTAGTGCAAAAGGACAGTTTAAAGTCAGGGGCAGATTTGGTGGTCATTGGATGCCCGTGAATCCTCTTCCCTACCATAAACTCACCTCCCCACTTAAAAAATATTTTTCAAAAATTTACGCTTTCAGTTTTTTAAGTGAATTTCCATTTTTTTTTTCCCTTGTGTAATCTGCCCCTGAAAGTTCATATTTTAGTATTGCTTTGTTTGTGATGTTTACTGGGGACATGGGTGATAGTAAAAGTTGGAAGGGAATTTTGAAATTGTGCATGATTCTTCTGACTTTTAGGAAGAATGGGAACAAGAACATAGTCTTGAAAGGTGAGCCATACTCTTCAATTCTTCCCAAGGACAGATCCAGGATTTTACAAAAGGGGGGAATAACTAATCCTAATAGTGCTATGAAGTGCCTGGACTGTTGGATTGAACCCACCCACCCATTCATCATTCACTCAATCTTACCTATCGATCCATTATTCAATCATTCATTTATCTATTTACTGTTTGACTAACGCTGACTTTTTATTGATGCCCAATAGTGAAACCATGGAGCACAACTTTATTCTTACTCAGTTCTACTTCCCTACACGCTGTAACTACTGTAGCAAAAAGGTGCATAAAGATAGGATAAAAAATTTGATACTCACTATTATAAAAACAGAATTGTTGTGTAAGAAGTACACAGGTTGTTACCTGCAGCAAATTTTGACACGCTTTTGATAACCCTCTACTGAATTTGATTCCATCCTATTGGTTTTCCTTAGATTTGGACAAAAGTTGCCTTTCAGTGCAGGAATTGTGCTCTAATTTGTCACAAGAAATGCCTGGATAGCTGTAGAAGATTTAGCAGTTGCTTAAGGTCCGTACATTGTAAACGTTGGGTTATTTTTTTAATCATACAAATTGATCGCATCATAGTGCGAAAGAAGATATTAGAGGTTAGCCCTATCGAGAATATCTCCTAGATCGAATTGGAATTTGAAAGTTGATTTTTATGGAGGGAGGAAAACCGGAGAACCCGGAGAAAAACCCTCGAAGCACAGGAGAGAACCAACAAACACCACTACTCACATACAACACCGAGCCCGGCGGGACTCGAACCCGGCTCGCATTGGTTAGAGGCGAGCGATCTATCCACTATGCCACCCGTGCTTTTAAATAGTACGCATAAGATTAGGAAACATCGGCCTTGGCTTCTGATACTGGTTACAATTTATTGAAAAGTGAGCCCAGTATCACTAGAGTACGAGGCTTAATCTTTCACCAACCGTTCCTTTTCCTTCCCTGTTACTTGACATAAAAGGTACAGGTAGTGTGGCAGAGGGCAATTGGACGAGTTCCATGAAATACAAAATAAGAAATTGTTCTCCTTTAACTGATTTGTTTCTTTTTTTGCATTGATGTCCTTCACCTCTCCCTTCACGTTCATTATTCCAAAAGAATCCTCTTCTTCAATGATTGTCTTTCTGTTTGTTTTGTTTTATAATAACTTTTCCAAGTTAACGGTCGACTTTAATTTGTCACCTAAATAATCTAGGTCTTCAGGAAGAAAATCGCGGTGGTTTTCAAAGAAAACTTCAGACTCGAAGGGGCAAGAAAAACCAAGCCAAGAAGCATCACCAAATGAACCGGAACAACAACAAGATAAACAAATCGACCATCCAGCTGCTTACAATACACACCAAAATACATCTTCCAGTAAAGAAGATGAAAATAAAAGTGAAAAAATGGAAGATGAAAAGTCCAAGGAAGAGAATGATGAATTTGCACCAAACCAAGAAACATCGGTGAGCCAGAGTGAGCAGCATTTTTAAAAGAACTGCGATTTGTCTTATTAAGTGACATGTCATTAATTAGAAGAGGGAAGGGCTGGTGCATTTTCAATTTGTTGTGCTTGTTTTTAAGAGGTCATCGCCTTTCCTACTGCAGAAAAACTGTTGGCCTCCAATAATATCTTTTATAAAATAACTACGATATAACGCGCGCTCTGATAGGCTAAAAAAACCGTGTGACATTGAAGAAATACAAAATGCGCGTGTGTGCTGTGTGCAGTTATAAAGCACGCGGGTAGGGCAGAACATTCGGCTACGCCTCGTGCTTCAACACTTCTCTCGTGTTCTGCCCAACCCAAGTGCTTTATATAATTGCACACAGCACAGCGAGCAAGGTTTTTATTTCTTCAATATCACACGGTTTTTTAGCCTATAAAAAACAAAGGTGCAAATGCGCATGCTGTGTGCTCTCATAAAGCACGCACCTCGGCCAATCAGAAAGCGAGATTCTTAGTAGTTATTTTATGAAAGAGCATTGGAAACATGGTTTCCGTAGGACTGAGCATATCTTTTGTTTTTAAATAAAAGCTTTATAAAACGTTTTTTTCATGTTCTGTGCTGTTTTATCAATACGCGGGATGCTGGAAGACACCCGAAAAGTTTTGCTTTTAGCTAAGATAGTTTTTTCTTCGTATTTCGCTTTTCAGAAGAGTAGTACAGAGCAATCAGCCAGTGATGTCCCTTCCAGGCAGCGATCTGAGCAGGAGAAGGGTGAATCGGTATCAGTACCTGTTGTACAAGAGAAAGGCGAGGCTGTTGCTTCTGATATGATTACAGCTTCTGAACAAGTAAAAGAGGTTAGTCCTAAAAGTCCAGTAAAATATGCATTAAGGCAGTCACTATACCTCTTTCCTAACCCCATTCCCAGTGACTAAACCTATAATGCTGTTTTGTTGTAGATGGGTCGAGAACTTTTCTCTTATTTAGCACCCGATGCACGGAAAAAGAAGCTCCAAGATATGGTTAGTGCAAAATATTTTTCTTCAGTTGCGCATGTTTTTGTTTTGTTGTTGTTGTTTGTTTTTTTTTGTTTTTTTTCATTTCTTTATTTCTTTATTTCTATTTTTGGGGGGGTTTTGGGAATGAGGTTAACAATTTAGTCACATCCATATCCCCTCATTCTGAGCTGCAAATTCTTTTAGACGGAATAAAACCCTACCTCCCCTTCCCCATTCCCTCCCCCCCCTCCAGTGGAAAAAGCCCTAGCGTCACCCCAAGATCTACCCATCTTTCAAGTTTTATCTCAATTACACCGCATTTTATTCGATTTATCTACTTTTATTATTTATAGATGGCACGACTACAAGTGGAAATAGACGAGGAAAACGAGACGCAAGGTGAACTCTATCGAGACAAGAAACGAGCCAAAGATAAGAAACAAAAGGCTCACATCATTTCAATGATCGTAAGTTCGCCTTGCATTTATTATCTTCAGGTTAAAGAGCTTCACCTTCTGACGATTGTCTTTGATATCTGCAGACCAAATCAGAAGAAAGAAGTCAGGCTTTGGCAATGCTCATGTTACAGTACTGCGCTGGTTTGCAAGACTGTGCGGACGCTGAAGACGAGGAATGTTACGAGTTATAATCTGCTTATGTTATTTGCACACATAAACTTTACTACAACAAAGATCGTCGCTGATCTTAGAATAAATAGAATTATACCCCCCCCCCTCTCAAAGAAATCGCTCAAATACACGCACAAGCACAAGCTTGTTCTCTCCATCAAAACGACTAGAATTCATTTGCTGCATGAAAGAAAAAAACTATTTTCATAATACTTCCCGGTTCTTTCCGATCTATTTTTTAAAAAATAGGTGCACCTCGACATTAGATAACAATGTCTTTTGTCCCTTTTATTTTACTTTCATAAAATGTATAAATTTTTACTCCTAAAATGTCTTCATTTATGATCAATGCTTTACTAAAATATCCAGAGACCAGGGAAGAGCCAAAACTAAGGGGTTCTGCGAGAGAAAAACGAGATAAGCCAACTTGGCTTATCTTGTCCCTCCCACGGAACCCTTCGAAGCTTTTTGTTGTAAATACAAAGTCCACTAGCTCCATTCCCGTTATTTCGTAGTGCAACTTCTGCTGCTATTGAGGGAACGGAGACTAGCTCACCATCAAAAAAATTAATCACAAAAGTAAGAATATGAATTCATTTTACTTATTCATTTTTTATAAAGATGGATATTACAGTGCGACTACTCCAAAGCCGCCCAAACAAATTTTCATGTAAATTATCCAATAGGACGTTTGCATGATGGCGTCATTTGACCACTACTACCAGAATGCTTCGCGTATTTTCTTTCATATTTAAATTTGTATTTCCTCATGAGAATAGTAAGACAATTGGTGCTAATTAACTCAACAAAAGAAAGTGTGCAACGGATTCTGGTAGTAGAGGTTCATGACGCAATCAAGCAAATGTCCTATTACGATTGACTATATAAACAATAGAATCTCTACAAATTTTTGAAATTTCGCTTAAAATATAAAGAATTTCCTTTGTTTGTGTACGAATTACATTGACATTGAACAAGAAGCATCGTACGCTGTAGAAATTCGCAACAAATCTGTCGTGTGTCAAAAATGTACATTGGAAGAAATTGGAAATTTATCTGAAAATTTGTTTCGGTGGCTTTGGTTGGAGTAGTCGCACTGTAAAAATTATGGTTATATCCAGATAGAAAATTGGATCAAAATAACAGCGGGATTTACCCTATTATTCGTCTTATCAAAATATCAATAACAATTATTTAAGTATTAAAATTAACGCTTTATTTGAATAAAATTTTAAATGTGAAAAGAGTACTTTTCTCAATGTGGCGATTTAGAGGGAGAATGGAACTAGGACTTGCAGCTTCCGGTTCCGGTTTATTTTCTCACATTGTGATTGGCTAACATTGGATGCAGCGGGCTTCTTGAAATATAAAGAGCCAAACGTTGAGTTTCGTACGCCATATTGCGAGTAGATTCGAAAGAGTTTGTTGGCAAAACAACCGAAAAACATCTTTTTTTAAACTAGTTTTTATATCAAGCATTGAGCTGTACACTTGTGCTCAGCTCTAGTCTTTTAAACGACCAAGAAAATTTACTCGCTAAGTCAAGAAAGAAGAGAAGAAAGTCAGTTTTTAGAGGCGCGTTTCCAAAACAGTTTGTGTACAATGTCGTTCGCTTTTGGTGGTGCTTATCAATTAACAAACAACTCAAACCAAGAAATTCAAGTTAATAATACCTTCAAAAAGGCCCGGTTAGAAGATGGTCAAGTAAAAGTAACTAAACGCGCTGCTTTGGGCACAATCACGAACAACGTGCAAGTCCGAGTCCAGCCTCACAGAGCGGCAAAGGTTTGAACTCTCTTCTAAAATTCTTCTTTATTCCTTTGAACTTTTAGAGTCTTAAAGCTTTAAACCTCTCTTGAAATACTAATACGTCGTACTGAACTATATTTTGGTTGTTTTAAAGGCTGCAGCAGCTTCGGTGAATGGCGGTACCGCGTTGAAGAATGACGAAAACGCTTACTGCCGTGCTACCAAAAGTGCATTCACCATCCCTCAAAACTCGTCCCAAAACTTTTCTATACACGTCGATGCCGAACCAAAGGTTTCTAAAGCCCAAGAATATGCTGTCGGTGGTGCTCAAGAAGACATATTGAATCCAGCAGTGACAAGTTTGTCACGACCAGCCCTGACGAATGTCTTTGTCGCCAACAGAGAAGTTTGCGAAGGTAAAAAGTTGACCTTGATTTTGGTTCGAACGTTTTTGCTTCACTCGTAAGATTTGCGTGATTTTTTTTATATATACTTTAAGTAAAATCCCCGAAATTTTTGTGCTCATTTGGTCGTTTATTTTCTTCTGTAGATTCTCCTATGGTGATTGACTCGGACGTAAGCAGCGAAGATGAAGACTTGGATACGTCGAACAGCAAGCAGTCAGGGCTTAAAAAAATCGAATCGGCTGCCGACCCGGTCCTAGAGGTCCCAGAATATGCTCAAGAAATCTTCAAATATCTTAAAAACGCCGAGGTATTTAGTGATGTATTATTTCTAGCTTCCCTTTCTAGCTTTTTTATTCATATAAACCTTACATAGTGGATGTAGGTAAGTACTTGCGTTCGCTGTGTTAGGACCAACAAAAGTCGTGTTCAATTAAAACTTGCTCAACGGAAATTCTTGCACAATCTTCATTCAAAATGCTGCGAACTTAATCTTCGTTAGGGTAATTATCATAGGAATAACCCAATTTTTGGATGAGAGATTTTTGAGAACTGAATTGAATGAGGAGTTCAACACCAACCACTCAGGTGCTTTGAGTTGACCAATCAGAGGGTGATATTTTTGCCGGATTTGGGAAAAGTCGAAAGCCTTATTTCAACCTGCAGTAATACAAATTTCAACTAAATCATTTCCTTTACACAGTTCAAAATCTTTTGAATCAACTTTGTCAATTTTTACATTTAAAGTTAAGTTTAGAAATACATTGAACAGTTAAGCTTAATTTCTTGAAAATTTTTATATTATATTTTTTATGTTTTGAAACTGATAAAATGTGTCATTGATTTTTATGCAAAGCTAAAATCTCGTCCCAAGCCTGGATACATGAGAAAACAACCAGACATTAACAATAGTATGAGAGCCATTTTAGTTGATTGGCTCATTGAGGTTGCCGAAGAGTACAAGTTGCTTCCACAGACCTTGTATCTGACCATCAACTACATTGACAGATTCCTGTCAGCTATGTCTGTATTAAGAGGCAAGCTGCAGCTGGTTGGAACTGCATGCATGTTGTTAGCTTCTAAATTTGAAGAAATTTACCCACCAGAGGTTTCAGAGTTTGTTTACATCACAGATGACACTTATACAGCTAAACAGGTAGATACAATAATGAATCTAGTTTAAGGTCTAGATTTAGCTCTACATATTCGTCACTGTTAAGATTTTTTATTCATGAAATTTTCTTAAGAAAGCTCTTAATGCTTTCCTGAATGATCCAACTCAAATGAGATGTATTTTTTATACTTTTTTATTGACAGGTGCTAAAGATGGAACAGCTAGTCCTGAAAGTTTTGACTTTTGACTTGTCAGTGCCCACAGCTTTAAATTTTTTAGAGAGATTCTTAAAAGCTACCCAAGTTCCTGACAACATGGCTTTGAAAGTAGAATCCCTAGCAAGGGTAAGATAAAGCAAATATTAACCAATTCAAAAATGAAAATTAAGTTCAACAGCAACTGCATTTGTCAATAACATTTTGATCAACTATTGCTATTTAAAGCCATTATGGTTGTAACTTTAATATTTCAATTTCTGTGGTTTTGTTTAGTACCTGTGTGAGATCTCGTTGTTGGACTGTGATCCATTCCTGTCATATCTGCCATCAACAATAGCTGCATCTGCTGTTGTCCTTTCATTACATACTCTGGAACTACCATCCTGGGTAAGCAAAGTATAGTCTATAATCCAAAGCTGGCAATGCATGTTGCAAGTATTTCTGTTGGCAACACAATTTTAGATATTTTTATGGTACAATGCAAGCACAAGAGATTTGCGATTTGACTTGCACCTTGCCACATGGTTCCACTTATGAGTAATGTAAATTCTTCTTGCAAGTACAAGTACTTGTTTAGACTCATAACTAGTGAGTACAGGTCTGTAATGAGTTTCAACAAAATAATGCTTAAAATGTCTCCAAAACTCTGAATTTGGCACTTGCATATGTAATGTTGCAATGATTGGGATTAGGATATGAAAGATGCATGTATCAAGACCTTGTTCATTATGCATGAATACCTATTGATTACCATGTTTGATTTCTCCCCCAGAATGACACACTCAGTCACTATACTGGATTCCAACTTCATGAATTGCAAAATTGCCTTCAAGATTTACACAAAGTCTTTGCACATGCACCAAAACACCCACAACAGGCAATAAGAGAAAAGTACAAGAGCCCAAAGTAAGTTGAATTTTACCTATGTTTATGTGATTAAGTTAGTTGATTTTTTCCTAACAGGTTTTGCATGACCACCTGATTGCAGAACTACAGAATCTCTTTCCCCTAAGGGGTTGAATTCTTTCTCATGTAAAACGATTTTGTTTCTGCCATACAAAACCTCTTTACCAGAAAGGCTTATTTTCTAGCACTAAACAACAAAACATAACTAAGCATTCATCTGGGGTAGTCTCCTTCACTGTAATTATAGCATTTGTATGCAAGAAGGGGTTTCCCTGCTGCTTTGATGGTCTTCCCCCAGCCAAACCCAACACACTAAATCTCAATTCCATCTGTGACATTTACATGTGCCCTGACTTTTAAATGAGCCCAGAGGATGTTTCTGGGTTTGATAAAATTGATAGGCAGTTGAATTTACATGTAAAATGTTGGACTTGCATCATTCTTTCTTCACTCTATAATCCTATTCTTTTTCAATTAGGTACAACAGTGTGTCTAACTTATCACCACCAGAGTTCTTACCCATGGTCTGAAAACAGAAATTGAGACAAATTTTAATGAAACTCAAGAAGCAATTATATACATAGATAGAAACGTATGAAAATCAATTTTAAAATTTCCTTAAACATTGTACATCTGGTGTGGAAATTGTCTCTATTTAGTAATCTGTTTATCAGTAAGTATTAACTGTAAATAGTCTTAGTGTCTGTTATTTTATTTCTTTAAGATGACTAACTTGCAAATCTTCTTTCTTGGAACATGTTTTTTAAATCCTTTTTAATCACTTTTATTTTAGATTTTTTTGTTCCAAATACTTTAATTAAAATTTTCACAATATGCAAAAATTTCTAACTTTATATGAACCATAGAGTGGTTTTCATTAACCCATGAAACAAAGTGTACTAATTAGAGTATAATAGTCAGAGACAATGAAAAACAAAGTCTAATAAAGCATATTTCAAAGTGTTATTTCACAGGTTAATGAAAACCACTCTATTCTGTAATATTAATGTACATATAATGCTTTGGAATAATATGTATAGAGACTTGTAGTTCATTAGAAGGGAATCTGCAGGTAGTAGGAAGGTTGGTTTTTATTGCATAAGAGGAAATTAAAGATGACTTTAACTTCTAAGAAATATCAAGTCCCTAAAAACATTTTTCTCAAAACACTGCAAAACTTGTACTATTTTCCAAACAGGAGGACAACATCACTTGAAAGTTGAAGTATGTTTGTCCTTCAAATTGGGACTTGTTTCATGAGAGTTTTTGAATTTCTTAATTTTTATCTTCATCTACTAGAGTGATGGCACTTAACCCATAGAACAGAAACTAATAAACTCTAATAGATGAATAGACACAAAAGAATTAAACAATGGAACTAGTGTCTACTAACCTGTGAGAGTAATAACTATTTCAGGGGTTGTGCCTTAACTCGACCAAAAGCTGTACTTCTTGAAATGGGAATTTTATTTTGTTACTTCCAATAACCAAATTGAATTTATTTCATTCTCACGACCTTATAGAGTAGTTTTCATTAACCCGTGAAACAAAGTATACTAATTGGAGTGTAAAAGTCAGATAGACACAATGAAAAACAAAAGAAAAATGTGATAAAGCATAATACACTAAAAAGTGTATCTCACAGGTTAATGAAAACCACTCTAATATAACTATCAATATATAAAACTAATATTTAATGTACATTGTCCCTAAAAACATGTATAGTGATTTTATTTAACCTGTGAAAGAAAGATAAATATTTAGTTTGTACTAGGTAATAAAGAACAAAAGAAAACAATTGGTTTAGAGTCTACTGCTAACCATTTTGCACACTATTTTTCACAGGTTAAATAAAATTGCTCTACTTTACTTTTACACTGACTGAACTCTATGCTGTCACTTTGTTACCAATGGCAATGAAATTAGGGCTTTAATCATGTCAATAGCTTAACTGTAATTTCTGAAAGTGTAATCATATAAGTCTTGTAAATATATGTTAATGATTATTGAGTTGTGGTAAATTGATTCAAAACTTGTAGTCCAGGAACTTGGAATTGGTTTTGATGTTGGCAAATCCAGAACTTGACCCACTTTGTTTAATAACTGTGCAAAGGTGTAAAAATTTAAGTTGAAAAAGTGTGCACACATTAATCAAATTGTTACTTGCCTTAGCGCTCTCTTTCTTGCTCTTTTTATCTTTTTTCTTTTTTGGTCATTTTCATAAAATTGGGTCAAGTTGTGGGCTTGATGTTGGCATATTTTTTATTTATTTTATTATGAATGGAAGAACAACAGAAAAAGGGATAATTAAAATTATCTTTTTCCCTGTTGTCTTCCATTCATAAGGAACCACAGTGTCCATAAATTTATATCTGCTGAAAACAGCTTTTGATCCCAGAGCCTTGTTCTCACTGGAGAAACTATTCACCAGTTTCCATACATCAGTTCAATGACCAAACACAAAGCTCTTGAGCAAGGCGTCAAGGTCCAGTGACCTTAGTTTCAAAGGATTATGCAAATATCTCCTTGGAGCCTCAGCTGAATGCTTTGTGTAACTGCCCATGTTTGCAACAAACTGTCAGACTCTGGGATCCAAAATACATTTTCTGCAGACTGGGAGTATGTCATTGGCATGAAAAGTAAAGCTTAAGAAAAACAGGCCTCTGGGGTCAGTGGATTTTACTATGGACCTGGATATAGAATGAATGCACTTAACCTGTGAAATAGTTATTAGTCTAATAGAGGTTAGTAGACACTAGAGTGGTTTTCATTAACCTGTAAAACAAGGTAGACACTAAAAAACAAAAGAACTGAAGTGTGATAAAGCGTAATATGCTAAAGTTGTTTCACGGGTTAATGAAAACCACTCCAACCCGTGAAACAAAGTGTACTAATTAGAGTGTAATAGTCAGACACAATGAAAAACAAAAAACCGAAGTGTAATAAAGCGTAATACGCTAAAGTGTATTTCACGGGTTAATTAAAACCACTCTAACTCCATTGTGTTCTTTTGTGTCTATTATACTTTAGTCTAACTAGAGTGATTGCAATAAACCCATGAAACAAAATTTAATGGTCAAATATGCACAAAAGAAAACAACAATTAGTGTCTAACCTCTATTAAGCTAATTTCACAGGTTTATTGCAATCACTATATAGCTTCTTTTTCACGGTTTAAGTGCCATCACTCTAGCAGGAATGAGGTCCAGTTCACTAGAACACATAGTAGTCCTTTTCCAAGATATAGTTGAATTAGTCCAGTACCAGCCAAAGCCTTGATTTCAGTACGTACTATCATGCACTGAGCTATGTACTAATCTGATACAATGGACTTCAGGATGATTAAACAATAAAGCAAAGAAGAGTTGCTGATTAAACAATATATAGTTCACATAAGACTGCAAAGAAACTGCTACGTTAATCAGTGGCGGATCTAGGGGTAGTGCGAAGGGGTCCGCTGCACCCGTTTTTTTCACCGTTTTTTTTTTTTTTTTTTTTTTTTTTTTTTTGTAAGGTTTGAATTTTTGGATATCAAGAAAAATATCTTCTGAAAGCTATCGTTTGTTTTGGCTGATGACTGACTAACATATAATTAAATAAGATGAGACAAGTTTTATAATTTGCATTCAAACGAACAGCACTCATATAGTAAAAACAAAGAAGTGGAAAATCTGGACCCCGTTTTAAAAAATCCTGGATCCGCCACTGGTAATGAAATCGAGGCTTTGGCTAGTACAGGACTCACTCAAAAGGACCAATGGAATGATCATGAACCAACGATTGAGTCAATTTTTGCATCTCATAATGCATCACATTACCGGGTAGATTACAATCATATTTGGTTGAACGAGTTTCAATTTTCTTTTTGATACTTTCTTTTAGTCATCCCTTGAGGGTCCTGAAGGGGTAAAATAGGAGCTGGGATTGGCCTTTTCTGGGCTGGGAAAATGGTATTTGATGCACTGGGACTGGGATTTAGCCATTACTGGGATTGGGATTTTGGTTAGACCTTCACGTGGCTCGGATGATCACGTTAATGGCGGTCCCGCGCATTTGAATATACAGTCTTTTGAAAAAACGTTGTCACTGACCGGCTCCGCGAATACGCGACTAGCCTGAACGGGAGCATGGGTAAAAATAACTGAAGCAATACATTTTTAGCTCGCGCTATAGAATATAATCACGGAGAGTACAGCTTGAATAAAACAAGAGTCTTTATGACTCATTTTCAGTGAAAGATGCTTCCCGTGCAATTTATTGCTTCAATTATTTTTACCCATGATCCCGTCGAGGCTAGTCGCGTAGTCGCAGAGCCAGTTAGTGACAACGTTTTTTCAAAAGGCTGTATTTATATACATATTTGCGAGTTATAAATGCATAGCATTACCTTTTTTACTTTTAGCATGTGCTCAGCGCGCGTGTGAAACTGAGTCGCGGTAAAAAGCTGAAACTGAAACGGCTGAAAGCTGAATGAGCTGAAAAAACTGAAATTCTATACATTTCATACTCGAATTTTTGTACAAGAACCAACATCATATAAATCCAATAAATATCTATAAATCGAAAAAATATCTATGAAATTAAACCCGACATCTGTAACTCAGTAAAATTCCGATCGATATTTAGGGTTTAAAATTTCTAGATGTTTCAACTTTACAGATGACGGGTTTAATTTCATAGATATTTATTGGATTTATATGATGTTGATTCTTGTACAAAAATTCGAGTATGAAATGTATAGAATTTCCGGAATTTCAGCTTTTTCAGCTCTTTCATCTCTCAGGCGCCCTTTCAACCGTTTCAGTGTCAGCTTTTTACGAATACCGCGACCCTGTGAAACTCTCGAATGGATGCCGACCGATAAGAGTTTACTGAATTTATTGAATTAGTCAGAGTATTAGAAAGCTCTTACTAAACCTTCGTACAATTTTCATACAAATATACCCCCTAAAGATATTCTTTTTACCCCTATCTTTCTTACACGTTCGCTTCTTATCTATTTTTCTCTGCCATTTTAATGTTTCATCACCTTTTAGTGAACAGCTTGTGCGTCTCAAAGACACCTCTGGTACGTCATCGCCAGTTACACCGTCGATTTCTTCGGAGTCCAGGAGCTGATACTTTTGTCCATTTTTTGCTTTCTTTTTCTCGGTTTTTCTTCGAGATTTAACTGTCTTTAGCCCCTTCCGAGTACGTAGCATTAGTCTTTTTTTAACGAGGTCATCCAAAAAGAACTCGAACGTGCGACCGGTAAGAATCGAATTGAGTTCAGAATGTCGTAAGACATAATTATTTAGAATACCATCTCTCCAATCTTCGTAATACCGTATTTGTGTATCTTTAACGTTAAATGCCGTTCCTGGGAATGTGATGAAAAAATCTTTGTTCGCATAATCATCTGATGGCTTCCACGCCATTTGCGTTGTCTTCCATTTTTCAGAATTTACTTTTTCACTTTCTTCATCACTACAATACCCTTCACGCTTTCTTTCCGTCTCTTCACAGAGAGATGTATTTTCACTCGACTTTTCTGCTAGTTTATCGTCTCTTTTCTCAGCTGACAGCTTTCCTGTATTCACCGAAAGTTTATTTTGGTCATCGTTTCTAGTTTCTGTTGGCCTTAGCGTTTGGTTCGGCGTATGTGTCTTAACATTGTAACCTTTTTTTACTGTCTTTTTGTCATCTTGCGACAGCAATTTACAAGAAACGATGTTGATATTATCACTAATTGAGCTGACATAATCGCTGTCGTATTTCCTTATTGTGTTTGATTCGCCATTTCCAGCGACCATTTTCTGATTTTCCCCAACTTTCTGCAGACGGTATTGTTCCTCTGTTAAACTAAAACTAAAATCAGACTTCTCTCCAGTTTCTTTTGTATGGTTTGATTTTTTGGAATAAATGCTATCAAAGCAGTCTTGTCTTGTTCTTTCTTCTGACCCCCTGTTTTTAGCAAATGCGGTCGAAGTTTGCAAAGCTGTTTTCTCTCCAAACGCGCCGCTCGCAAGGCTTCCTCGACAACCGGAATTTCCACTGACAAATAATCTAGGGCACTGCTGCAGTATTTCATTGACTTGAGAACTTTCTTGACATACCTGACAAAGAGAAATCTCGACACAGTCCTTGGAAAAAATTGATAAGAACTGTAGTTTAGAATTTGTAATGAGGTGATCTGTAGGGGAGTGGTTTGTTTGAGGTTCGTCTTTCACATCCTCCATATGTTCATCTTCGCTGTTATAAATCTCCTTTGAGGCGCTTCTAGCTGTATCGCTAAGAGTCTTTGACATATTACAGCATGATATAAGATGTTTGGCAGTTCGATCTGAGCTAGTGATACCTTTAAGACTTTGTGTATCTTGCCCAGCTGTCATTTGTCGTAAATGTAAGTCATCATTTCCCAAACTAGTGCTGGTTGACGTTTGAGGGACAATCTGTACAGATACTTCATTTTCTTTTGTTAACATGGACGTTGAGATTCTTTCATCATGCTGTAAATAGGAGCAAAGCCAGCACTTGCAGGAATCAGACGATTTCTCTTCCTCGATGTGACTCATAGTTAACTTTAAGCACACTTACCAGTTAAAATTTCAAGCTTCATACCATGAGCGACTACGCATTTAAATGCGATTTTTTTACGCAATAAGTGTCGTTTCCAATACTCCCCAACATACAGTCATTTCCTTTGAGGGAGAGTTTTAGTTGGTGTGTCGCTTCTCTGGTTGAGAGGAGTACAATTTCCAGCTAGAAGGTTTCTTGTAGAAAGTTTGCTGTGTTACTTCAACACTCAACCATGCTGTCCACATTGGAATAATTACATAATCAGATCACCAATTGGACCAACACCTAGTAGCTTATAACTGCTCAAGTACAAGTAAAACCTCCTTCCAAAACGTATTTAGGGGCGAATCCTTCACGTTAAAATCACTGATCTGAGTGTTTACGGTTGAAACATTTAGTAGTGTTTTTTATGCGTTTGGGTCTTAATCGCTTTCGGTGACCCCAAATCAAACACAGTTGGTCATATGACAAATGGTGGTGTTATGTTTGCTAATAGTAATGTTTAACTGGTTTAGGGGTATTTAAATAACATCAGATCTAAACTGGAGCCTCCTGTTTTATCAGTATTCAGCGGGCAACATCTATTTGGGGCCCTTAATTCCGCGGGCCATCGTTTCCCGGTGGTTCAACTGTCACACTAAAACCAAGCTTGTCACCATGAGTGGGAGTTTTGAAGTCGATTGCCCAACATCCCGGGTAGGAAAACGGAAAGACGTCACATGTCTCAATGATAAGTGACTAACAATCCCGTATAATCCTTCTGATGAAAGCAGGATGGAAATGAAAGCAGAAGAAAGGTAACTAACTTCAAGGTAAGTCTACGAAGTGTCTTCTTTTTCCCCAGAATCTTTCTAGATTTCCAGATGTTTTGAGATGCCTCCCCCCGAACCACAATTTTTCAAAAAAGGAGGGGGGACACCGCTAATTTGCATAAATCAGAAGCCGCTCCCTAGTTGTTACGTGTGACATTCCAAAACATTTTATCAAAAAAAAAAAAAAAAAAAAAAAGCCTCCCTGAAATAACTGTGGCACTGTTATTGGTGGAGCTATTAGAGATTTCCGGATATACAGAGGTTATAGCATGCGCAAGACATCATTTCTTAACTGAATATGGAGATTACTCCAACCAATTCCTTACTTTCCGAAATGTGTATCCTAGAATTCTCAATTTTTCTATCATTATAATTGATTAATAGCGCTGTGCGTCAGTGACGTCACAACTCAGACAAACAAACCGGCAACTCAAACCAAATCTCCTTGAGTCCGATTTCTGCCGTTTGGTTTGTAATGACCACTTTAACAAAAAAAATGTTTCCATGATAAAATGTGTTTGTCCGTGTTCTTTTTAGTATGATTACAGTTGTCTGAGTAATGCATCTATTACCTAGCTATTTTTAGAACCGACGCGCAGCGCTATTTCATGGGGATCATACTTCCAAGACATGGATAGACCGATCCCACTGTTGCTACGTCGGACAAGCTAAAATGGATTGTCGATATACAGCGCGGAACAGATACCGATCGCTAAAAAAATGTTTATGTCTAGCAGAATAAATGCATTCTAAAAGAATATTTAGAAAAGAACCGATAAGAACTAAAAATTGTTATAAATTCGAGTTTGTTGGTCGGACATTCTGAATCCCATTCGGATAACTACCCATTGTTTGGTGGTCACTCAAGCATATAGCCGGGATCGGTCTATTGCTGAAGCGTCGTATGGCAGGGCGAAACCATTTACGGGTCAGCTGGAGATTTCGGCTGCAACACCGCTATATATCCATAATGACTAATCAGGGAGCTCGGCCGAAGTCTAAAGGGAGAGGTTAGTCGGCCCCGAGTGTCTCTCTGAGAACTAGTTGTTCTTTGTCGCTTTGGTACATGTGGGTGGCGTTAGAAAAGCTAGATATACGTAGATTATAGTGATTACAAAGCATGCAGAGCATTCGATATCTTCATTTTTAAAGAAAAAGTATTTTTTATATCGCTCCAGGATACTTTGGTACTAATAGTGACAAATCAGCGTTTGTGCCTTTAATATTTGAGTGGATCCATGAATAGGCCGAATAGGCCTTTTCTCAAGGTTGCGTGCGCATCGCCTGGCCGATCCAAATTTGACGAGCAACAAAACTAAAAAAGACAATTTTGATAATATGTTATTTTTGAATTTTAGCTTTTTCATAGACTTTCGCAAAGCCCTTCATCCTCGTCTTCGTATTAGTTCGCGCGCGCTGATAAAACACAGGCAGCCCAAAAAAACATTTTGATTTTCTCGCTGGACGAAGGACTTTTCCAACTTGTTTCCCGCCAATTTTAGCGACCCAAAAACGGGTC
>WUAP02054226.1:0-10757 GCA_015163945.2 Stichodactyla helianthus
AGCCAATCGAGAAGAAGGAAGGTCTATGATCGAGTGTTTTGGGTGGCCCTTGAGCACCCACGTGCTGGTCGGTGACAGTGCCATTGTCTTGGTTTGTTTTCTCTACTAGTGGGCTGTCACTGTACTGATACCCAATCATAATGTAGAATTTGTGATAGTCCACTAGTTTGTTTAAATGCTAGATATATACCAAATTGAAAAAACATTGTTGGAATCAAAAGGTTAAATCATCTAAGACTGAAATGGGTTCTGGGTAAACAGCTAAGAAGGTCCATATTATGCATAGGGTATTGTTGTAACTCTAAAACACTGTTTCGAATTCTCAAAGAAAGCAATGTTTGAGAGTTAATCATAATGAACACATAATGTGGGACTTATTAACTGTTACCCCAGAACCCTTTTCAATCTTAATATCTTCTATGATTTAACTTTTTGAATCCGACTTGATATTTTTTCAATTTGGTGTTATACATGTATATAATATGGTACTGGTAATCATACATATCATGAGTGGACGCACGCAGGTCTGTAATGTAAGTACTTCACATACATTCACAGTACAAATTGTACTGCATATCTCGAATACCAAAATTGGGATTAAAATTGAACTCCAACTGTGTTAATCCCCCTATTATTCATCCATAGTCCTGAGTTGGCAAATATAAGTAATAAGTTATCCACAGTATGCTTATATTCGAAATCAAACCACTCTAGTTCCGGTATAGTGGGAAGTTGAGAAGACACATATGTACTATGGCCAACGTTGCCAGGATTTACATGTACCCTTTCGATGCAGATAAAAGACACTATTGTCCTCTAAGGTCTGCAGAATACCACCTAAGAATGACTACAGTCCCAAATAATTTGGATGAGAATTTTCCCCAAAAGTTCACCCGACTTGACGCAAAGTTGTCTCGAAGATGGCAACATACAAAGATTCAAAGAAATCACCAGAGAATGAAGTCATCGTTATTCTTCTTTTGGTCTGTATGTTGCTCACTACTGACATAATTGAAGTAGTAAACCAGGCACATATGAGTACTGCCGAAATATGGTATGTCTAGGAAAAAGAATAATATCTAACTATCTAACTAGTACAAGGCATCCAGGCATACCACCAGAGTGTGCCTAGGTTCAGACTAACAACTGGACTATCTAACTGGTACAAGGCATCCAGGCATACCGCTGGAGTGTGCCTAGATTCAGAATAATAACTGGACTATCTAACTGGCATCTTACAGATAATCTGGCTTTATTTCTGCTTATGTCACCTTGCACATATTAATCATTAGGTGTTATACTTGCAGTGAAGACCCAAGTGTGTCTGCTCATGATGGATATAGTCTGTGACTGCAATATTTATAATAACAAAGTTTTTCTTGAATATTCAGCCTCATTATGATACTCACCCTCGATATAAACCTCTGACTCCCTCCTCTTGATACACTCGTGAAAGTCCAGTCCTTATGAGTCCCTTGTAGTACCTATCATGAAATATATTCTTGCTCTGGTGTTTGGACCCCAGTTCATTGTCTAGCTGCATGCGGATCTTGACAACCTCAATTGGGTTTGTTACTATCAAAAATATAAGATAAAATATTTAAAAAATTAAAAAATCTATATAAGTGAGTTGGCTGCAGTACTGGATGGGCTACCAGTGCTGTTTGATACCTAAAGTGCAATTCACCACTTTCACATCTCCATAATGCTTTGCATTTTCTGGGGGGCAGAACGAGACAAAATCATAAATATTACCATGAAGGTTAATTAGAATTAAAGCAAAACCAGCTAAAAATGCTTATAGTTGTATCAGAATTAACAAAGACCAGAAAAAAAAACACTTGAACAGGTTTATGATTAAAAGTCAAGATATTTTTTCACAAGTCCATACATTGTCTGTGACACCAAACTTAGATCCTCCTGTGCGTGTAGCAATAACTCTGATTGAACTTTGATTTTTCAATGATAATAGCAAATATACTCAACATCTGTATGTAAAGTTTTGAATTTTTGAAAAATTTTCTTTCCAGTTGCCCCCCAAATGCAAAGCATTATGGGAATGTGAAAGTGGTTAATGACTTCAACTGGGCCAACCTGTTACTACATGTCTTATAATTCACAAAATAGAACAGGATTTAGACTTTCTATTCCAGCTGTGGGAACAGTAGAACCTAATCAGCTGAATTTTATGATAACTCTGGAGTCTTTTTTGGTTTGTAACTGCACAAAAAGCCTAGGCAGCCCCAGTTGAAGTTGCTGTACCAAAACACTAATAGTTAACAGTGTTATTAACTTTAATGACCCATTTAAAATATTTCATTTTGGCATAATAAAATGAAATAATACTTAAGTCTGGATATACAGTTTACAAAACATCAAGTTTGAGTCTTAAATAGTAATCTTAAGAGGATTATCATGCAGTATGTAGTGTATGCAAAATATTATTAGTACATTTAAGATACTCAGCTAAGAAAGAAATGATAGGAATGTATTTAGTTAATTTCACTAGCTTGATGGACAACACACACAGATTCACTCTTTAACCCTCAGGTATCCTTTTGGGATGTAAGGCATATTGAGCTGAGGGATTAATTTGGAAAGTGTCAGTGATTTCATTCATCTTCATGACTATTTCAACTGTATTTCTGCTCATACCAGCTAATTTTCATGGTTGGATAGCTGTGTGCATTTGTCATTAATCCAAATTCTAATATTTATTTAATATTTACTATATTATCAATCTTGTTTAGGACCTTAACCATTTCTGCTATTTGATATGGTTGTGTAGTTTTGAGCATTTTTTCGCCTCATAAAGGGTACAAAAAAAAGAGTTCGTGAAAAAGCTGTAATTTAAGTTATATACGCAAATTTTGGTCATACTTGGAAAGTGGGTTCAGCAATATTAGAAGTACAATAAAATATTTTCTTTACACTTTAAAACCTTCCAATTTTTTGTCAAGAATCAAATAACTCAACACCTTCAGGCATATAGTGAGGAAATAATCGGTATATTCGATCACTGAAATTATCCTCAATGATCTTGAATGGGAGCGCTTTAATGGAGTGCAATAATATTAAAATAGCTTAACGATTTTTATCACTACAAATCCACAGCAAACATGTAAGCCAGTTATTAGCTAAGCTTAAGCTTAAGTTACTTAAATATATATATTTTTATTTAAAAAAAACGTTGCTCGTAATAAGTATAGCAAACTTACCCAAAGTTGCTGTCATGCACGATAGCCCTCCCAGCACAAAACGAGAATACGTCTCCGAATTAACACCATTAACCATTTTCTTTGGCATCAGTTTAACGGTAGTAAACTTCGAAGCTTCATTACTGCTTTCTTGATCCATGTACATGAGTTATCTTACTGTACAATTTCTGTTGGTATAAAAGACGTGTAGGGAGAGGTTTCAATGCCACAAGTTTGGTTTACGTATAAACAGCCTACTTTGAGTCTGCACTACTTTAGATCAAGCGTACAACCTGTGATTTAAGGTACAGTATTTCACAAGAAGAAGTTTACCGGTTCATCATGATCCCTAAGACCGTAAAAATACAGTAAAATTACTTGGTAGTAATGTGTACTCAAAATGCACGTGTCTGATAACAAAATGACATGGGCTTCCTGTGGTTTGATTGCCATTGGAACCCAGGCTTAGTCTTATCACGTTGCACATTTGATCACAGGACGCCCAAGCTTGAATTTTGTGAATGTCTTAAAAAATATTAATATGAAAACAACCCTGCAAGGAGAGAGAATTTTTTTAAAGTGATTGAGAACACTCTAGAGGATATGTTGAAAGCTATACGAAAATTTTATAACATTTTTGTTTTCATATATTATTTTTTCATTCACAATGTCCAAGCTTGGGCTCCCTGTGACCTGACACAAGTTTTGAAAAATATTTTCATACACTTTCTTTTAAAACCGTCTTTTTATTTCACACAAAGTCAGCAGATACCAAGAAATCGTGGAGGTAGCCAAGGGTGATGCAAAGATAAATCTGTGTAGAGAATAAGCAGTTTACAGGTGAATAAAGGGTTTCTTTCAGGGGTTTCTTTGATGATATAGGTGGAGCCTAAATGCAACCAAATGGACTATTTAACTCCTATTAGCTCATTAGTATGAACACACAAGTTAAACAGTAATAGGAAAGTAAAACAATAGCTCAATGTTAACAACCCCTCTGACTTCGAATTTGAGTCTGTGAAATTGGGAAAAAGGCCTCACAGCAGGGGGAATATTGCTGTCGATTCAATGTTCCTGTATATTCCCCTCTCTTTGCAGTTTAGATTGACCCTGGCAAGAGACTGGAAGGCAACAGACAGTGCTTCCCTCTTTCTTATTCCCCTGCTGGTGGGACTTTAAAAGGGAGTGAATAATAGATAAATAAACTCTCTCATTCTCCCAGTTTTGCCTGGGTTAGGGGTGGGAGGTGGTGAATGGCATAACATGCAAAATGCTAGGCCAATGCAATTTCTTTTATTCTTTAATGCTTTATTTGTTTTTCTCTATCAGGTACCAGTCATTATTTAGAAGGGAAGAGCTTGTGCATATTCCTTTTGATGTCCTTCATTGGCCCCCATATAATATTTTACATAAATTGATATGATCCAATGATTTTTGCGCTCTGAGGTTGCTTGAAAAATGATGGCCCTCCCTCTAATTAATAACCAGTACCTTAGTGGGCTATCATTACTAGAACTGAAATAGCATAGCCAATCAGAGTGCAGGATTTGTGATAGTCTGCTAGTTAGTTTTAACTAATTTGTGGTTATTGATTACTTCCTTTCCAGTCACTTGTTAGTCTAGTACCCCACCCCCTCCCCCTTGGATTTCATATTGCTACCAAGCCCAGTGCAAATGCTTGTGCCAAGAAGAGCTGACTTAGCAGAAACAGATATGCAATGCTGCCATAACCAATAAAGAGAATAATTTGGAAAGAAGATGAAGAGTAATAGAAAGAAGGTACAATACTTGTTGAAGGAAAGGGGAACAAGCTATGATATCAAAAAATTTATTTGTTTCCCAGTTATTTATCATTTAGTTTTTCTCAACCCACATTCTGATAATTAGCGAATTGTTTTGCTCGGTTTTTGAGTGAGTGAGAACAACATGGCTCTGAGGCCTAGAGTGATGATTTTCTCTGGATGTGGGATTTCTGTGCTGTTGTAACTATAAGATGGGCTCCCTGTGTCATGAAACAGGGGTCCCACTCAGTTCTCGAAAATGATGCATGAGGGCGAGGCTTCGTGCGAAATCATACTTTGTGGCGTGAAACGACTGACTTGTTCTGTTGTCACTCTTTTCTCTATGACTTGTTCGCGGTTTATTAGTAAAAATAAGCTTTTAAGCAACAGAAAAAGTCAAAGAAATGTCAGTCGTTTCACGACACCAAACGCAATTTCGCACGAAGCCTCGCCTTCATGCATCATTTTCGAGAACTCGAAAATGGCCTATTGCAATTTCAGTTCCCTCTTCTCGGCCTTTCCTTTATTCTATAAAAAGTGTAGGCAAATCAAAATGGATCTAATCCACTTGGGCGTATTTGTTTCCCCATTTCAGATCACGTGTCATTCTCTTGCGTATTTTTTCTTTGCTTCTCGGTAGCGCTTGAGAAGATACGTTAATGGGTGAGCTTCAAATAAAGAATCGTGTTCACAAGGGATTTGTAATGGGAAAACATTACGCCCAAGTGGATTTGGTCTATTATTAGGATTTATGAGAATACATCCACAAGAGCTGATGAGCCTCATGGATTATAACTTCTTAGCAAGACCAATAAAAGGAAATCTGTAACGCCGTATAGAAAAAAGAGATACACCTAACTTTACTACTACTCTCTTACGGTGTTACAGATTTTATTGGTTATTGTATTACACCGACGCAGGCTGTACTAGTTTACTCGGGCTACTTTCCATTTGTACCTCTTACCAAATACTATCGGAACGTTAATAAAATACGACAGGAATATAAATGGAAACTAGCGAGTAAACTAGTATATATTGTATTTATATGAGAAATACAATAACCAGTAAAATAAAATCCGTAACACCGTGAAAAAAGATACTGAACTTTACTGATGTTTCGAGCTTTCGCCCTTCGTCGTATTAAAAGAGTGAAGTAACCGTAGGAGTCGGTATAAATAGAAGCGGGAAAGTTAATGAGCCAATCAGAAAGTAAGAGGAGAAGAGAACCAATAGCTTAATGGAAAGAAAAGAAAATCGCTCATTCATAGCATTCGCCTTTCGCGAATAGAGCGGGGGATACGTGGGTTCCAGTCGAGTTTGCAAAGCATCTATGGATTGTTTGGAACGACACGAAAAAATGACGTCTGCACCAAACTCAGAGCAAAAACTACATGCAAAAATGTTGTCTTGATTGTCGCATTTAAAACCACACACACACACACCGCACACAAGAAAGAAGGAAAAAAGGAAAAGAAAAGCCGGAAAAAAGAAAAGAGAAAAGGAATGAAAACGGGAAAAATAAATAACTAAAAATGTGACCCTTTCAGGATTCGAATAACACACTAACCATACCCCCGAGACATTTCCTTGAAATTAAAGCTGAGGCGCAGTATGGATTTCCGACCCTGACCGGCGATTAACCGTCATCTTAGGGATTAGAGGTCAAGCCCGAAGACTTTCAGCCACCCCAGAGCCGGAAGGCTCCCCCACTTTTTGCGCCAAAAATACGAAAATAGCTATTTTTTATGCTTAATTTTCAAATGCCAGCCCCCCCCCCCCCCCACTTTTCAATATGCTCCGCAGGGGCGAAGCTGACCAACCCCTTGCTCTAACCAACGGTTCACGTTGATTTGAAAGAGAAAAATAACCTAGGCTCTGTTTATATGGAGGCGAGATCTCGTTTTAGCCTACATTCTTTGTAAAAATTTTATTGCATTTATAGGGGAAAGGACTTGCTCGCTTACCGAGATCTCGGCAAGCGGGCTGGAAAAATTCTCATATAAACGAGCCAGCCCGGTAAACTGGGCTGAAAATGTTTCTGACTGCGCATACGGAATAAGCGCTGACCAATCACACGACTGATTTCATTCCGGTAAGCGGGCTGAACTTTCTCATATAAACGCCAACAAAACTTCATCTCTACAAAGCGGGCCAGACCGCTTACCGGGCTGGCTCGCCTCCATATAAACAGGGCCCTAGTCTTTGTGCCGGATTGTCTGTTCGCATGCATTGCTGTGGTAATTCTTTGAAAGCGATAGACCAGTGGTCTAATGAGTTGTGCTTTGAAGCCTTTTGGGCTGGGCGAATACTCGGATGGGTGGCTACTGATAGGTACTTGGTGAATTCAGAACTTTTCTTTCTTTTTTTTTTTTTAATCTTCGATTTTATCTTTCTATCTTGGGGGGAAAATATTAGAATAAGAGGACGTCTCCTGTTGTTAATCCTTCAGGAGCATCTAGTCCTTAGCAATTCGTACAACACTCGTCTATATTCCTTATTTTCCTTGTAATTCCTGTCCCTCCAAACAATCCATGGGTGCTTTGCGAATTCGACTAGAACCTAGTCCTTCGCTCGATTCGGGGAAGGCGAATTGGGCTGTTGAGTACCCAATGAATAAATAAGGCGCATCTCTGTAGATTTACGGTCACAATTAACTTTCCCGCTTCTATTTATACCGACTCCTGGCTTCACTCTTTTACTCCGACAAAGGGCGAAAGCTCGAAATGTCAGCAAAGTTAAGTATCTTTTTTTCGCGGTATTCGTCATCAGCATCATAGTCTTCTAACGCCAAGTGTCGTTTAGGGCATTCGCAAAGATTCACGGTGATACAGATTTCCTTTTACTGGTTAAATACAACAGGAACAGTTATTAGATAGTTCCCAGCTATGGATCTTCCATTAAGTAATTCTTATCGTCATATCCGGTGACTCGACCGAAACTTAAAACGCTCGGCCAGCCTTTAATATAGAGATTCAAAATTCTATGCAAAAACCCGCTTTTCCAGAATTGCATTCCTAAAGATTTCTTGTAATTTCGTAAAAAAAGGGTTATATACACTTTAAAACTGTGAACATGTGTTAAAAACAATTTTCAGCGACATGAATGTTTTGATTTATGCAAATTAGTGATACGTCATTACGGATAAGGTCTTTTTTTAGAATGGAGACGATAGCCTGTATTTAACAACTGTCGTTATTTTCTAAACCAAAACTTTGCGCTAGTCCCAGTGATGCAATATTGTGATTAAACTAGCTTTCGTTTGATGATTGACACGCATTTTGGTAACTAAAATCATTTGAGATGCTACGTGGACAGAATAGGCCCGTCAGTGACACGATCAATATTGAACTCATATTACACATGACATATCGCTGTTGGATGCAAGTACACACTGAACCTTTGTTACGTCGCACTCTCAGTCGAATTTCCAGCGACGGCACAGTGTCTGAGAGCGTGGCGTTACTTGCCATATCCTTCCTTTGTTCTACAGGCCTAGGTCGCTTCGGCTTGCAAGGAAAAGGGCGACTAGCCTCTCCCGAGATTTATATTCCAGAGGGTTGAGCTCTCTTCTTTCGCTCATCGTATCATGGCATTCCGAAGAGCGTTATTGGTTCTCATGTTTTGGGTATTTCTCAAGTCTGGGATCGTAACTGCTCGTAAGTACTACATGAAGATCATATGATTTTTCTCTAAGTACTGAGTATTTTTCACGACTGGTGGACAAAAGGTCAGGCGAAAAGATGTCGGTGGCGCTTTGCTGTACAAGCCTTCTTTATCATAATGCTGAGTTCTAATCTGTCAGCCATGAATGCGCCGTTATTTCCCTGTTTGGGGAGAGCTTCCCTTAAGTGTCCAGTGTTTGTATCCTTTCAGAAATAACAAGGCATTCATTTAAGGCTTTACAATTTTAATTGAAGCATTCAATCTCGTAATTCTTGTATAATCTAGATGTCTGGGTCAAAATTTCAACTCTGCATTCAGAACATCGTTCTATTTTGTAGTCTAAAGTATTTCGAATTCCCGAAACTGTTACAATTAACATTAAAATAACATTAAATTAACATTTCAGTTAACATTAACTATCAAATTCCCCAAACTGTTAACATCAAAAACGGATATTTACTGAGAGTTAAGCTGGAAAACGAAGAGTGCTGTTTGTTAGTGAACAATACGGATACACTGAAGTTGTGTTGTAAATCTCACGCGAATAAACAGCTTGTGGCCGAGTGCATGGAATACCTCAGTTAATGATTTCTGCATATTAAAACTAGTACCAGACATAATCACAAAATGACATCATATATATTCTAAACTACAATCAATTCCAATTAATTTACACTGATTTATCTAGGAGTTAACTGAAGTTCTTTTGTTTTATCTAAATTACATCAATAATAACTCTATTATTACGAGTGAAAAGTGGTGAGGATTTTATCCTAGGTCTGCTGCGCTAAGCTGTGTCTTTTATTCCAAATTTCCGAGGATATTCTTCCTTTCTGGGGTGTCCATAGTAGCTAGGATGACTGCTGTTGATAGTCCTTGACTACCGGCTGTGAAAATAAGTCGTATACACGTCATACAAGGAAAATGAAATATTCTTATACTTAAGAGATTTTTGTTGTGCCCGAATGATTGTTATGAACGGTTTGTCAATCGAAAGGAGTTAGGAATGGATATGGGAATGATGCCATAAATCTATCAAAATTTATATACTCCGACTAAAAAATATTAATTTTTTAACATACATCAAACGGATGTATGTTAATGGGGGCACTTCTTTAGCACACAGTCTCAATGCGCTCTTTGCAATCATTGTCAGTGGAGGACTTACGGGCTGAATCGACAGCCGTGTAGCTTACAATCATGAGTGGATAATTAGTATATTAGTATGTTATGCCTCCAATTTGGGTAGGCTGATAAACCGGGAGACAGTCCCCTACTCTTATGCGGATAGTTCAACAGGTTCTTTAGTATCCCCCATATACAGGCTAAGGAAGGGATGGGAGACAGGGCCTATGGTTTAAAGTCCTTATCCGAGAAGACTTGAAGATCTAACCATATGAAGATGTAATTACAAAGGCAGCATCTTCTCCTCAGTTATTGTTGATCCAGCCAGGCCCTGCAACCAAAATGTACAATTCATTCGCTTAAAAAAGTTTTTTCCCCCAAACGATGCGCACTAAGACCAAAATGCATCATGGGAATCTAGTCAAATGAAGCTAAGAATCGAAACAGTAACTTTTCTTGATGTCCTATCGCTTTGGAAACCTTTTCCTCTTAATGAGGGTCAAACCACCTAAAATCCGAACGTTTCATAGTAGATTTGATTTCTTGAAGCGTGACAAAATGTAGCATGCTGTTGAAATATGCGGTCAAGTGGAGTCTTCACCCAGTAAATTATCTTTAGTGTAGTTTTGGACTGCATCTGTCGACAGTTGGCAGTTTTTAATTCTTGTATAATTAGTGTCTGAATGAACATGAGAAATATTTCTTTTTTTTTGGGAGGGGTGGGGGTAGGGATGGCACCGGGTGCTAGTACTTGCAAACGAAAAATTCCATTCACTCATAAATCCGAGAAAGTCAACTCAAAAGATTGTTGCAAAATTCGTTGACGAATGTTTTGAAATAAAAAATGACACTGTTTAGAGGGGACGGCGATTGCTGATATCTTTTCTATCATATTACTATATTCTATATTCTACATTCTACATTCTACATTCTACATTCTACATTCTACATTCTACATTCTACATTCTACATTCTACATTCTACATTCTAC
>WUAP02054337.1:0-18125 GCA_015163945.2 Stichodactyla helianthus
TAAATTGAATGAATATTTAAGATTGGATTGAATGCATTTTAAAAGGATTGAATATTGCTACAATCGGCTTGCCATACCGTACCCTCTCCTCCCTTGGACGTTTTTAGCCTAAGGAGACCCCCGTTAGTAGTTGCTTTGCTCAAACTACAACGCAGTCAGTTCAATCATCAGTCGACTGCAGGACCAACAGGAAAAACTAACAGGCAAAAATCACTGCAGAATTAAATCTGCTGTGTCGAGATCCTTCAGATATACAATTATTGATGTAACAGTGGAAGGGAATCGTGTTCGACCCACATTTTGAAACAAATAAAATAAATAAGTAATAAGACAATCTGCAAGTTTGGACCAACTACTAGTCAACACTTTTGATTCCAAGTTTCGAAGAAAATAGGGTTAAAATAAAAGATTTTGATGATCTTAGGTCGGTATCAAGAGAGGTTGGAAAATAAGAAATACTTTAGATGAGAATCTGATTAAAAAGATAAGTAGAATTACTACAAAATTTTGACTTTCGAAGGACGATTGATCAAAACAGTCTCATCAAAACAACCATCGTTTGGCGCCAAATACAAACTACAAATTACTTTAAAATAAACAATAATGGCTTGAATATCTCCAAATGTTATCTTCCACTGCTTGGGTAGTTCATTAACTTTAACTTTCTGAGTATTTGTTCTGGAAAAAAGGTTTAACTTACCCTGGGGGAACCACATCTCCCTCAGAAACCAGGAGCTTTCCAACACGGCCGTTGACATTACTCTTCAACTTTGGTTGAGTTATGAAGCCCTTCTGCTCATCGGATTGACCTAATTTTTCATACAATGCAAGAACACTTCTTTCTTTAACCACTTGTCCTTCGTTGACTCGCCATTTTACTAGTTTTGCGCTAAACGAAGTGGAAATCATAACGCCATTTGCTCCACTGTCCGCCATCTTGTTTTTCGCTTTCGCGCGTCATATAACGAAATTACTGAAGAGCACGGGGAGGGGGACGGGCTGTTCGACATCAGCACCTCTAAGGGGTGGGGGTAAGGACTTTCGTTTCTTTCGCCACATTTCTTGTCTTCTCTTCTATCAGATAAGCGCCATCGCTGTTCCGTGGTGCCCAGTAAGCTGAAACGATTTCATTTTACGCGCTGAAACATCCATTTCGTGTTACAAGCATTACAAAACATTTTACTTCCGGTACGCCAATAATTGCGCAAAATCAAACATAGCTCTTTGATTAAAAGCCGAACTTTATAACGAGCGGATTAATCACAGGAGCAATTGCGATGGCGAGTACTCGATCTTGCTGTTTTATTGTCATTCTTGGGGTAATCTGTGCATCTATTACCGCCAAGAAGGAAATATGTTCTAAAATATTATTCAAGAATGTCAAAGAGAGTGAAATGCCCTTGGTACAGATCGAAGGAGTCTACGAGAAGACTTCAATGACACATGATGATTTTCCTGTCTACAAGAGCGAAGAAACTGGACTTTACTTTTATTACAATTACGACCCTGATAAAAAGATCAAGATGTTTGCATTTGGAGAACAAGTAGATGGAATAGTTTTTTGTCTTGTAGCTAAAGTCTCGACAAACTTTGACCCAAAAACATGGCCCATCGCTAAAAATGTGAACAGATACGACGTGTTTGGTAATATCATCGAAGATTGGTTCTATTACTTTCCACTTGAGAAGACCTTCAAAAAGGTGTACAGTGTGGATAAAATTAAGGCAGTTTGCACAGAGGATGACGTTATTCAGTGTGACTCTACGAAGCTTTACCTGAACGATACAATCGCTTCCGGTTCCGTAGTCCTCAATGACCCAACATCCGATTATTTTGCCAAACTAACTGGAGTTTACTCAACAATACGACCTGTTTATAAACACAGCCGACAAGAATGGTATCTGCATTATAAAGAAAGTTACTGGAGGATTGGAAATAGCTATACTAGTACAACAAGTGAAATATTCTACGTTGAAGATCATGCTTTGAAACCAGAATACGTGACAGGGATTTGGAAAGTTTGGACAGGAACAAGATGGACCGCGGTTCATGGACTAAGGCTTTTATGCCGAGGAATTGCGAATGGCAAAAATCAATGTCAGGGGATTTCCTCCCCCTGTAAGAATTCAGGAACTTGTGTTTACACCAAAGGAAATGAGTCAGTTTGCGTTTGTAATAGAAGATCTTATGGTGTTTATTGCCAAGAGACGACTGTTTGTACTCGTCCAAGGGTCCCGTCATCGTCTGTTAGCGTGTCCTGGGCGGACCTACGCCCAGGAGGAATTGCTACCTCTTTTTGCGCAAGGGGCTACCGATATCAACCCACGGAGTTCTGTGTGTGCGAGGCAGGTAAAAGTTGGGTGCTTGAATCAAAAGAAAGCTGTCAAGTACAACCACCAACACAGCCAACACAAGCCCCTTTGACCTTTCTACCCTGGCAAATCCCGACCACTAGTTCCCCCTGGAAACCGTCACTTGACTTCTTAATCTTTTTTGGTCCTTGTTTAGCGTTTCAAATAGTCGTACCTGCGTTCATATTTGCAATTGTATCTATAGCTAGAATCATCAGAATAGCCAGGACCACTCCATCTGGTTCAAGTGAACGCATTGAATCTGTTATGAAAATATATGAACAACGATATTGGGTGCTTTTGCGCGCTTATTCCGCTTTCTTGAACTTCATGTTTTGGCCTTCGTGCGCGTTTGTTCTCGTCTGCGTCTTCACAGACTTCAAGGACGTTCACAGTAATCTCTTGTACTGCGCAACGGGAATGTGCGGATTTTGCGCTCTTTTTGTGGCTACGGAAAGTTACCTATGTACGCAAAGAGCTGCCCTCAGGAATATTGTCACATGCGACTACATCACCAGAATGCAGGCTACTTCTCCAGTCATCGAAATCATCCTCAAACGTAACGCGGGATTGGAATTTTATGAGGCTTACCGCACCAATGCTTACGGCTATAGGGAATATATTGGAACAAGATCAAGAAGAGTTTGTAAGAAAGTTGTTCGTGAGCCTTTCGTCTATACAACATGGAAAGATGATTCTGAAAAGGGTGTCTCATTCAAGCGACGATGGACTAGAATTGACCTTCAAATGGATATCAGACTGGGCGATGAGGTGACGGAAAATGCCTTTAAAACACAGCAGCAGAAACTCATGGATAAAGATAGGAATTTGAGTACGAATCGTAGCATCTCGCGTCAAGAGTTCCTACCTAACTTTCAGCCTCACGTTCTGTTTTGTTTTGACGCCAGTTCCGTCCCTTGGTGGATGAGGGAGAAATATTTTTGGATCGCAACACTATGTCAGTTGTCCTGGGTCTACAGAGCTTATTTTAATCATAAAACAGGATTCCAACAATATGTATTGACTAAAAGGGTCTTCTGTAAACCTGTCGACTCGACCAGTAGTCAAACTGGTTTTCAACAGCATAGTGATGATGAGATGAGTCAGGATGGTCCGTCGACTCCTTCCGCATCAGAAAACAAACCACTTATTGATTTTGCAAGTCAAAGCAACAAGAATTATTTGTCAATTTAATCTAAATTTTGTATCGTGCGCAATCATTTTAATAGACCTTTCCTTGCCAAAAAAAAAAAAAGCCTTTAGGTTCGGTCGATCCTGGCAACTTTTTGAGAATTTTAGAATTCAGCGGTCGATGACCTGTTTTAGCGGCTTGTGAAATTTAAAAAATGTAAAATCGAATGTTTTCTAATAGTTTGGAAAAATGCACTGGACAGCACATTTCCCATACAAATCCTAATAAAATCTTCAATTTAAAATTTCATGTCATTTCTTCTCTATTGCAACAGTTTGAGCTGAAACTTCACCATGTTGTTGATCAAAGATAGGTCAATAGCCAAGCCGAAACGTTCACAGACCGAACGCAATACCTACGCACTTAGATTAGAAAGCTTGTTCGTATAAAATAAAGTGCAGATGGTTAAAGTGTCGTACACAATTGGATGTTTTAACTGGACTCACTGAACGCAAATGGTCAAACATGGTTCCAGGATCTCTCTTGTAAAATTTCAAAGGAAACCCAATTTCTAAAAGTGGTTTTCTTTCCGCTTGGTGGCTCAAAAAGTCGATCCCTGACTATGTACACATTTCTTATAATTTCCCTGACCAAATACGAAATCCCCGACCTTAAAAAATATCTAGATTTCCCTGAAGGTGCTGTTACACTGGGCAATTTTCCTTGCAACTTGTCTTGCAATTTTGTTGCAAGACAAGTTGCACAAGACATTGCCTAGTGTAACCTACCAAGTGTCTCGCATATCAAAAGGGTCTCTGAGTTTTACTTCTAGCAACAGTTGCGGCAGCAAAATTGCAAATGAGAAAACCTTTTGTTGTAAAAAACATCCAAGCGAGGCTATCGGGTCGATACAATGCTTAACGGGTCATTAGCATCTCATTTGCATGCAACCGTAATAACAGCTATTTGTGCAACAAAATAGACCTTATTCGCTTGGGCGTATTTGTTTTCCCAATACAGGTCACGTGTCATTCCTTTCGGACTTTTTCCTTTGTTTAATGGTAACGCTTGAGAAGATACATTAATATGGATAAACCTCAAAGAATCGTATTCCGAAGAGGTCTGTATTGGGAAAACATTACGCCCAAGCGAATAAGGTCTATTGCGAGACAAGTTGCAAGGAAAACTGCGAAGTGTAACAATTCACCAGTTTCCATACATCGGTTCACTGACCAAACAAAAAGCTCTCGAGCGAGGCGTCAATGTCCAGTGGCCTTAGTTTCAAAGGATTATGCAAATATCCCCTTGCAGCCTCGGCTGAATGCTGTGTTTGACCAGTGAACCGACGTATGGAAACTGGTGAATACCTTGACTTTTCAAGGTCAGCGGAAACCTTGAAGCACTAGCACTATCCCATTGGTGCCCGCGGTCCTCTCGCTCCAGTCCCCGACGGACTGTGCCACAGGTAGCAAGAGGGTGAGGGATAGATACTCTTCAATCTATACTAAAACGAAAAACTAAATAAGAGAAAACAGTGAATAGTAAATTTAAAACCTACTGCTTTATTGATTTTTTCTTACATTTACACAAAGCCGATTTATCGATTCGCTACTTCTGATCTAGAACCTAGTTGTGTTTAGAACTACAGCCACACAACCCCTCCCCTCCCTCCCCAGTTACCAATATCAATAAGAAAATGAAGGCAGAGGAGATACAACTTGTGGTACACTGTTGTAAGAAAACGTTGCTAGGTTACCAGAAATTGTCACACAGTTACCATGCCAACATTGGACGATGTTACAAGCACTTGTGGGGAGTGCAGACAACACGAAATGGTTGGTTATTTTTTTGAACCTATCCAAGTGGCTTACTTTATAAAAGCCTTCAGCGTGTAATTTTGTCCCATAATTACCAAAAATAGCTCAATCTAAAGTCTAAGAAATGGGCTGACCGCGGTTACTCATTCGTGTGAAACGTCTCATAATTTCTCAGTGTTTAGGCGTATATTTTCGTTTGGCCTTCTTCACCAATAAATTCGGAGGTCTCACTTGAAGTGCCATGAGCATAGGAACTTTCCCTTTCTCAAATGCCTTTGCCCTCGATTAAAATTGAATTCCCCCATTATTTGGTAACCATCTTTCACGATAGCAGATGAGTGTTAATCCAAACTACTGGTATTACATTAACTGTGAGAGATGGGTCACTATTAACAGGGAGGCTGGTGCAAATAGTGGAGGGTCAGCATTTTTAGGCTCCACAAAAGTGGGGCTAAGAGAGACAATGGGAAATTTATGGGAGATGGCACCAAAAACTCAAAATGCACGAGCCCCCTATTAATAATGACTCGTCCTTTATCTTGGGAGTGTGGCAAAGAACATTCCTGATAGGGACGCTACAGCCCATTAAAAGAAATTCCTTGAGGAGTAACCTACCTAAGCACTTGGAACTCTGAAATGGCTTCCACTATAAACCAATCAAAAATGCACAAAAAACCACACCACCCAATAATTCTCCAATACAGAAGCCACTTAAGAGTCATAGTATTTTAGTTTTGATAGATCTATTTTTAGAACAGAAAAGTGATTAAAATTAGCTCTATTATGAGATTATATTAGCTGGGTTAAATGACACTTGCGCTGGCCATCTCCAAATACTTGTATTAAAAATAGAGGGAAATCCTTGATTTTTTCCCATTTTTTCCTTAAGAAACTTTAAAGAATGATGTCATTACGGAAATCAATTCTTCGGTATGTTTTCTAGCTGTTAGATAGAGTGCTTAATCGTTAAGTGTATTGTACATAAATTACGTGGTTGCTGAGTATTCTGATGTGGCTTTGTACAAAAGGTGGGGACCGCAACAAAAACAAGTAAACAAACAAAGAATAAACACAAATACAGTACCATTTGAAAAATTAACTTTTAACCGAATAGACAAATGCCTTGGATAACGGGAACAAGGATGCCTCTTCGACGGCATTTGCTGTGAGATTTTTTTCACGCTACTTTCTCATTCATACCTTTAGTCTCTGCGTTTCAAGTCACGTGATATGGTCCACACGTCACGTGCTTGTGTTAAAAAAACACGTGATATATGCCACAGCGATGTGATTCTCCAAGGAGACAAGATTGAGTCACTTGATGAGTGACGTCAATACAAGTTCTGTGATATTTTTCGCCAGGTTGTTAGGCAAACTTGCTTGCAGATAATTACAGAAGCGTGCTTTTTCGAATTCTTAAAGCTTGTTTCGCCTCGTAGCCATATATTCTATGATTCCGACCGGTGGTCGAAATATACAGGTTCACGTCAGTAATCGTGTCATTCTCTCCAACTACGAGCATCTACAACAACAGGATCCATAGCTGTGAAGATTCTCGTTTTTTTCCCCGTGATCCCAGTCATCAATTGATGTCATAAGTGCATTAAGTTACTTTGTATTGAATAGATGATATATGTCGATTTGATCCAGTGAATTAAGTATGGCATAAAATCAAAAAACAGACTTCTAATGCTCTTTCCAGAAGAGCCTCAAATTAACTTCCAAAAAGTTCCTGCTTCTGGCTAAAGGAGTCTATAGTTGAGTCTTGAACGCCAGTAACTAATGTCGAGGCCTGTGACGCAAGATAGCAAGGTTCTGGGTATCTGCACTAGTGGTCAACTCTGTGGCGGTCTTATTTATTCAGTTATGTTCCCAGATAACTAATTCAGCAATTTTTTAAACAAGTTTTTTTTCGTGAGTAAGTAAGCAGGCATTACTCTTGTGCAAAGCCTTCTGTTTCTTCAATCGCAAATGTTAATTTTTCAACCAGCTGTTCGTAGCTCTTGTAGGGCGGTAGATCCAAACGATTAAAACTAATGAAGAAAATGGAAGGGAAAATTGCTAGAACGGGAAGTATTTAACATGAGGAAAAATAACAAAAACTGTCACTCAGACACTGACATAAACCAGCAAAATCAAACTCACCACGTGTGACTTCGAGGAAGCCATGTCTCCTTGCCAACCTTTTCAATGCAAAACTTCTGAGGACCGTTGCTTCCTGTTAACATAATTTTCCCAGACGATTAAGGACTTTAGCAGGCAGGCATTATTTCTACGCATAGTTTCTTTGCAAACCTTGAATTCTACGCTCTTTCTGTTCTTGATCAAGAAACTAGCTTTAATTCTATTTTGTATTCCAGAACTTTGTTAAAATTTACTTAAAAGACACAAAATTAGAATAAAGCTTGGATTCTCCTTCAGTTAACTGTGTATTTGAAACAATTAGTGAGCTTAAATAAAGTTCTGTACCTCAGAAAGAGGAAAGATTTAGAGGTTATTGACCAAGATTGTTCCATCCAGAGAGATTGGTCGAGTTCATTTTTGCATTTGCATGAACCAGGGTCATATGCAAGGTCTAAACAAATGCAAAAAAGAACAAGACCAATACTCCCCTATACTCACATAAGAAATTCAGTAATTATCATCATGACGGCAGAAATAAGACTCATTTCTTTTTTAAACATTTTATGGAGCAATCAAATTGCTCCATTATCATTTGGAATGGTTTGGTGGGTGGATGGGTGGATGGATGGATGGGATGGATGGGATCGGATGGATTGCGAGTTTGATGAGTTGGTAAGGGGTCGATGGGTGGAATGGGTTGACTGATATAGTAAACTCAGGTCTCCCATTCACTTACCCATGAGTTCAGCAAAGCCACCCACAGGCAGTCTACATGTGCCAGTAACAAACTGTAATAACCTGGTTCTTTTCTCATTATCAAATGCTTTGATGGCCTGAAAAGTTGCAAATGTAAGAACTCTTATAAATATCAGTATGTAAACTAAATCCCGTTGAAGCCCGAAATTTTCGGGTATTCATTTATTTCAATCGCTTAGATTGAATACATTTCACTGCGACGATCATCATTCAAAACTTCTATTTCACCGCAGTTCAATATCATTTCTCACATTGAGGATCAATAAGAAAGCAGTTTTTAAACAGTTTATACAGTTCATCTTTGCTTACAAGTGTTACATGTGATCTGCTTACGCCATGCTTAAACACAAATTGCTTTGTTAAATTCAACCTTTATTTGTATGCAAAGCAATTTGTATCATAAGCATAGCAGATCACATGTAACACTTGTAAGCAAAATTTGTACCGTGTAAACCCACCTTTACAATCTTTGCATAAATAGAGTGATCTTGGAGAATCAGAAAAACTAACCTGCCAGAACCACATGACTTGTTTACTGTTCCTGGTGTAATGTCTGTAAACTGTGTTCTGTTGCCAGTCTTCAATATCAATCTCTTGCATACCACACAGCATCAACTAAAATGCATATCAGAAAGGAAGTCATTTAATAAATTACAAAGTTTTACACAGGAGAGGAGCTTGAAAAATATTTCATTTCCAATCTGACACATCCTTTTCAAACTCAACTTGGGTATTTGTGTAAGGACACCGGGCCTTTTTGTGTGTTTATCAAACCAAGCAGATGCAATACGTGAGTAGAGTTTGTTAGATGTGTTGTTCTCTCCCTTGCCATGAGGTCTTTTCTCTGGATTCTCTGGTTTTCCTCCCTCCGTAAAAATCAACATGCAAGTTAAGTGTTGTGTGCTGTGGATGTGGATTGTATGTGGAGCAAACCTCATGGAAGAGCCCCTTACGGGGAGTTATGGATGGAAAATATGCATTAATACCAACTTTCTGCATCACTTCCAAATATGTAGAATGCACACAATTTTAATTACAATTCATGTATCTACTACTAACTAACCTCTATTTCTTTTTCATCAAAGTACTGAATCCAATACAGTGGGACAACTTCATTGAATCCTTCCAAAAATGCTTTAGTCTGTTCCTCTATGCCACGATTGAGTCGCCACTCTGTCATAAGCCTAAAGGATGAACGTTTTGTAGAATGAATTCAATTATAAATAAAATCAAACAGCATATTCAAGCCAAAATATCCACTAGTTTCTTATTCTGAACTTTGAGGGGCACTTTGTATAAATACAATAGCTTGTTATCCTTCATGTACATGAAAAATATAGAATTCTTGACCCTCAAATTTGATGCAAATGAGCCCAAACGATATTCTTTATGGGTCATAAGAAAGCAGCATATTGTGACCTTTGAATCATAAAAGAATAATTTTCATGAAAAAAAATTTATGAAGATCTGGCATCTTATTTTAATCATGTGATGCTGATGTTCTTGGACAATCGCTGGCAAACACACACAGTGCTACCCCAGCAGCATGTTTACCGCAGAAATCCAATGCTTTCTCTTTGCCCTCTATCAACGACTTCAATCTATGGATCAATAGAGTGAGTCGAACCACTGGGCAGGACATTAAAGATTAATCCTACAAACACTGTGCGGTGTATCTTCTTTCCCATCTGTTTTTTTAATTCTAATTTTGGCTAACCAAATTTTCTATCTCCATATCAACCATTCAGTTTACAACATGGTTCAACATGGTTTAAGGAAAAAATTCCAGGACTTTTCAAGTACTTTTCAATGACTTTTTGGGGGTTTTCAAGGACTATTTTCGAATTTATCTTATGAAAGTTCCTGAATACCAAGGAGCTACACGTATGCCATCTTGAAAATTACCCATAACACACTGGGAGCTAGAGAAACTCATCCCCAGGATTTTCTGCCATTTTAAAAATAGCGAGAAGAGAAGGGCCTGGCACTAAGTTTTTGTTACAAGAAATGACTGATGACTAAGATTTATCTTGTTTTGGGGCTGACTAAGAATTATGCTAACAGCACCCACAAAATTCCAGGTCAAATTGTAATATTCAAGGAGACACTAAAAAAATTCCAGGTTTTTTCGAAATTCAAGGAGTATTCAAGGACTCAACCCCTTTTCAAGCTCCAAGTTTTTTCTAAGGGCCTGTTATAATATTTATGGTAATTCTTGGTTTGTGCATGGAAGGAAAGCTAAGTACCCATGGTAGATCCAAACCTGGCAGCATTACAGTGAAGTGAGTTATCTGGTAACTTGTCTTCTATTCTGGATTTCTCTTTTTCTGTTGCAGAAAAGTTTTTGGAAATAAAACACTTCAAGAACTGTTGAGTCCATATAATTATTATACTTAAACTCAATTCCATGCACAAACAAAATATTACCATAAATTATGTTTCCAAAGGGTCGTGATAGTAGCAGGAATGATATAAATTTTTGATCTTAAATTTAAGGAAGCTTTCTATATTAAACATGGTAATCCCGAACTTAACAAACAAATTCAACACGTCAATACTTTTCTCACGTTATGATGTCGGCTCTCTCACTGGCTTATGAGTGAGAAGGGTGTATTTAACAACTTTGTCAACTCATTAATTGTCTGTATTAGTTGTCATTATAAATAATTTTATTCATAGTATAAATAGAGTCAATCGTTGTGAATACACTTCATTCTCCATTAAACTGAAGATGCCATAAGCATGCCAAAACATGTCTTTTAAAACTGTTGTCGTTTTCTTGAAATTTATTACCATAAATACTGTCAAAGAAAAGCCTATCTTTTGTTGTTAGTTCTGTTTACTTACGATATATATTCTTCCTTGTTTTCTTCTGTTACTTGAATATCTGAGCCTCCAGTTTTCAAATCATGTGAAGTTACTTTTCCCAGCAACTCCATGTCGACAGAAAAGAACATTTCTAAACCACACTCTTCTATATTATTTTCCCTGTATGCAGAAAAATTAAAATTAGTTCTTGTAACCAAGAGCAATGAAATAAATAAAATAAATAAATGGTTTCCACTCACTGTGACAGAACAATAAGCAATAATTGGATGGCTGAATGCAATAATTGGATGGCTGAATTCAATAATTGTTTTATTATACATTTTGAAAATTTAGGGAATTTTGTAGCTTTTACTTCTAGCAACCTATTTTTTAAGCAAGTGACTAAAACTTGGATTTTGAACTCAATATAAATCTGTTCAGTTCAGCCTTTTAAATTCATGCAAATATTTCTCTCCTGCATAAGCATTTAACAGGAGTCTGTTCTTGGACAATCGCTGGCAAACACACACAGTGCTACCCCCAGTAGTATGTTTACTGCAGAAATCCAAAGTTTTTCTCTTTGCCCTCTATCAACGACTTGAATCAATAAATAATTAGAGCAAGTCGAACCACTGGGCAGGACTATAGAAAAATACTCCTAATGCTGTAACCTACACCAATTCTCACAACACATGTAGAAGTGTTTGTGAGAATGCAAACATGCTGCATTGTGGTCTAGCTTCAGTATGCCTTATATGGTGTTATTTGTATCAAAGCTACACCAAGACCTATTGGGAGTAAGGGACTGGTCATAAAGTAAAAAAGGAGGGGATGGGGTGAGGATAAAGCTGGGTTTGAAGGAGCTCTTTTTCTGCAAGAACTGTATAAAAATGAGATTGAAAAAGTGATGACCCCTCCCTTGTTTCCATGCAGGAATTGCAAATAACCAACCACTAATGTAGAGTTTTACAGAGAGCCCACTGCTTTCAACAAGTTCAAAATTGTATGACCCACCCCATTTTTTACTCCCCCCTCCCAGCCCCCACACCTTACTATATGATCTCCCAAAGTTTACTTTACAAGTATAATCAGTTGGTGGTGGTGTTGATCATGCCAGTGTGCAGTGTATGGATACTCTCACAATTGCCAATTATTACCAATATACGCGGCCAAACAAAAAACTGCCCTCCTGTCAACACGTGTTCAGTGGGCTGCAAATCACTCGAGCAGACTGATAATGGCATTATCGGCCCTACTGCTGATTGGTTTTTAGTTCATAATCCAATGGATTTTAGCCACTTATAGTTTGGCCTTGTTTATTGATAATAATGATAAAATGACTTTTGGGAGGGAATATTGTTTATTTGCACCTTTGTAATGACACTACGCGGGCACAAATAAACAATATTCCCTCCAAAAGTCATTTTATTGTCGTATTAACCAGAGTATGCATTATAAATTGTCACTTGCCTATATACTGTAAGATTGATGCAGCACTTACTTGATCCATACAAGTGAGTTGAAGAATTCTGGGTCAATAGATTCCAAGTCCTTCATTGTAAGCTTCTTATTCAACATTCTCTTGTAAAATGGCAGAGTGAAGCCTCTGTCAATGAACTTGCCATGATAAAGAGCCTAGAAAAATATCATATAAAGTGAGTTACTATAATCCACTCTATAAAATATCCTACTGTGTAGTTAGTCAGCCATTAGTCTTGCTGAAATCAATGACTCAAATCAGCATAAAGGATTTATGATTACAATTATTCAAGCTCTAATCTTAGGAACTAGTCAGTATTTACTGGGTGGTGGTTGGTGCAAATTGAGGAGGAGCTAAATATCTTTGTGCAGGGAAAAAATGGAGGCCAAAAATGTTTGTGCAACCATGTTAGTATGAATGTCTTGTGTGTCTTGTCATATGCACCAGCCCCTTCCCTCCCAGCATAAATAATGACTGGTCCCTCAGAGTGGAATGTGACAAAACTCACCATTGCAATCAAACGACCAATAAAACGAAAGTACATAAGGTGGTCAGGGTTTACTGATGATGCTGAAAACCAAGCCACAAGAACAATGAATGATCATAAATATTGTGAATAATGTCAGAGTAATGTCATAAATAATAGGGATAAACTATTACAAGAGTCTTGTGGACTCGTGTTGTCCTACATGATTTAACCAATTAATCATTTTGTGCATTTTCATTATTTTTACTACCATTTGGAAGCAACCATGAAGTGCGACAAGCCAAACTAGTTTTTTATAAGTTATATCTCAGATGTTTGACATGAATAACTATCAAGTTTGACACATGAAACTTCTTTTATGTCGCCGACAAATAACATTGAATTTTCAAGGTTTATAACCTTTTTTAGAAGTTTCAATATATTGTACAAAGTACAGTATATATTTTAAAGTAAATACAGTAATTAGTATTAAATCCATTGTGTTTTTTGCAAAATATCTTGAAACTTATAAGATAGAGTTCATAAACAGTGTACATTCCACGTGCTAACTAATTAGTTTGTTGGCACCATCAAGAAAGTTTCTCATGTCAAACGTGAAGTTTTTCACATAAAACGTCTGAGATATAACTATTAAAAATCTAGTTTGGCATGTCACACTTCATGGTTGCTTGCAAATGGTAGTATCTTCAATTTAAGTTCAATTGCTAATGTTCTGCCAGCAGTTTGACATTATTTGAAATTGGCATATCCCTCTTCTCCATCAAAGAAAACGCTGCTACAATAAGAGGTAAAATAACTTTAATTAATGTTGGTAGTTCCTTCAGCTATGAGCCTGTTATCAATGGAAGCCAATGGTGTGCACTCTACCCCCTCTCTCCATCAGTGGTTTGTTTTAAGGGTGTTTAAAGCTAAAGCTACAAAGATTAGAGAGAAGTCCAAAAAAAGTGTGTTAGGCCTCTGAGAATTGAACTACAGTCCTCTCACTTAGCAGGCAATGCCCTAACTGCTTCCTTCTACAAGTATGGCATAGTTGGTTAATTGTGTTTGAAGTCATACCTGCATTTATTTGTAAGCTGTAGTTGTTTTTGTTGGCATATTCAAACAAGCAGTACATTGGGTTGAGAACTTCATGAGACAGTAAAAAGAACCACTCCCTAGAAATTCAGAAAAAAACAAATTTTGGTTTGCCAACTAAACAAAGTTAATAGAAACAATGAGCATGAAGACCCTAGAACAACACCAATGATAAGAATGGTTACCTAGCAACACCACCATAATCCAGACCCTCCTCTCCTTTAAATATGATGTACAGTCGTCGTCTGAGGTCATGTGGTTGATAGCGCATAACTTGACTGAAGGAGTCCTCAAAAAGGTTATTCCTGTTAACTGTGATTTTAACATGACTTGGAAGAGCATTAGCCTGGTAACAGAATAAATGAAACTTTATATTAATAATAGCAAATAACCTGGTATCATGGTAATGCTTCTTAGCTATACGGGCTAAAATAATTGCATGATACGTGAAAATAGCAAACTTCAGAGAGTGATCTGTGAATTCTGAGTTTGTGGTATACGTAGTTGCAACACTGCCATTTATGCTGACTAAACCCCCCCTGCCATTCTGAACCATGTTTAGAAAATGTGATATTTTTGGGGAAAGTGTTCAAAAAGAATCAGTAATAAGCTATTACCTGGCATAGATGTCTAAACTGTCCAACCTTCCATCTAAAGCTGCGTTCATAAGCAGGTCCTCCTACAATGGCATGTGCTGATACCCTTGGATCTTGGAATGATGTGGTCCTGGTGTTATGATCTACAAAGTACGGGATGCCTTCATTGGTGTACCTCATCTCCCATCCTTGTGGAAGAGGTTTATCATTCATTGACCTGCAATTAATAATCATACATTAAAATAAAGAAAGAGAGAGAAAGAATAACATCTAGGGGTCACCCAGCAAGAACTTATATTGACCAAATTGAAGATAAAGTATATGATTCTGACCAATCCCAACAAGAGCTACTGATGTTTATAGAAAAATGGGAAACTTGGAAGAAACTTGTTATGTTGGCCTGAGTGTGCTCTGCTCGATGAAAATGATGATCTACTGTTTATTGCCTTATGCATGTTTCTTCAATCAGTGATTATTGCATGGGCACCCATGTAATTTTTTTCTTTGGTATTATTTAGGCTCCTAATTAATGGCCTTATAGGAGAACAGACATTTGCCTGTTTTTGAAAAAAAAATTGGGATTTTCTACACCAGGACTGGGATTTTGGTTACTGGGGATGGCAAATAGGTCTGCAAGATTGGGATTTCTCCAATTTAATCCCTGGGACTTGGATTTTATCAGGAATAGACTGAGACATAAGTTTACCAGTACTTAGTAAAATGTTATAGGTGTCAAGTGTCATTTCTTCAAATTATTGAAATTGTTAGTTTTGGTCATTCACTTCCAAAGTCCCCTTGCAAATGTTACAAATCCCCCTCCACCTCCATTAAACACACAGTCATTTTGTGCCAAGACCTTTCTCATCTTGAGAAGCATCTGGGTATAAGAATGGAACCCCTCATAATAATAGGAAAAAAGGATGCAAGCATTGAAAAGACCAACTTCAAACATCAAACAACTGGTTCTTACGGTTGAGTTCTTGGATCTTCCCAGTGAGTTGTACGAGTATTATGATTAACAAAGTAAACTCTTCCATTAGATTCTACTCTTTTTTCTGTTAAAGAAGAAAAGTTCAATTAGAGGATTACATGTCAACTGATGTACCAGGCATTTAAGGGTACTGGTAAAGAACAATCGCAGCCTAATTGTAAAATTACCATAGAACTTACAGCAAACACATGGTATGGCTAGCTGTAATACTGAAATGGCTTCTCATTTGCACATAAATTATCCAATCACAATGCTTAGTGAAAGTAATGGTCAAGTACCCTACAAGTACTACAACTACAGATTTGACATGTCACATTCTACTCATACAAAATCTGCCCTATAGGTTGGGTATGCTTGCACCTTCACAGAAACTAAAACTTGATTGACTGAGATTGGCTGTCCAAAGCAATGCCCACTATTGTATTCTATGAATAAATTATTCTCTATTTTATAATCTGTGCAAATGAGTAGATTTTTGGACAACTGTGTGATGCCCCCTCCAGCCTTATGTCAAAGAAACCCACTGAATCATATTACATTAAAAAAAGAAACAAAACAAATTCACACAATAAAACATCTTCATCTTACCCCATCCAGGTGGAAGTGGCCCAAGTTGATCTGTTTCTTGAGGTGCAATAACAGGACCAGTCTAGAAATGAATCAAGAACCAGTTTAAAAAAAGACAATGACCTTCTGGAAACTATACTGTGTACATGAACACAAAACCATCATGTTCTGTTGTTGTGCATGCCCAGCCTCAGACCATGGAGCCAGGTGGTGTTTAAAATGCTCTTCAAGAACGAAAACCAAGCTCAAATGTACAGTGACACAGTTCATGCCAGATGTTTGCATAATCTTGCCAAGGGTCCATATTCATGTGTACCCTTGAACAGTAGATCACTATAAACTCTATTGTTATTTATCATTAAGTCATTCCTCCTTTTCTCTTTTACTTGAGAATGACATTACAAAACATTGAAATGTCATGTTTTTAAGTTTTTTAGGCTTTATGAGTTTTAATGACACTTTTGTCATTGAATTTTTGCTTTATAGAATACATATGACAATAAAATTTAATAAAGGTAAAGTAGCAGCTTACAGGGAGTAAGAATCTCTGTTGGAAGTGTTGTCTTTCAGTGTTCAACATAGCTCTGTTTTGGGTCTGCCAGTGTTCATAATTCCTGAGGGACTCCACAGTAGGTCGTTGCCATGTGGTGGTTCGTGTGTTGTGATCAACATAGTATGTCCTCCCTCTTGAGTCTGTCCTTCGTTCCCACCTAATACATATCAAATGATACATGTGGTATTTAAAGCCTGGCTTTTAATATGTCAGAAAAATCCCAGACAGTCAGGGATCCTGTTATATACTGTACCCGACCATGCCCGATATTTCTGACTTACAAAAACATGATCAAGTGACAATTTCCAACCATCTGGGACAGTCATAAACAGGAAAATTGGGAAGGATTCTACTGGTATTTCCTTGATTCTGTTTACAACTATCCCAGATGGTCAGTGATAGTCACTTGATACTGCTTTCATTAGGTAGATGTCCAGATTGCCAACCCTCTGGGATTTTCACAACATGTGAAAACCAGGCTTAGGCTGTGACCCCAGTGGTGAGAGGCAGTTCATTAACAGTGCACACCACCCAAGCTTCCCATAGATTTATGTATAAAGATGGGATCAAAATGTTGAGTGTTTAAGGAGCTATGACTTAGACATCTAAAGTTGTCTAATCAATGGATGGAGAATATAAACTCAAAACATAATACCAACCCTTGTGGAAGTGGCTGTGGTCGTTCCCAAGCTGTTGTTCTGGTATTGTGATCAACATAGTAAATTCTACCATGTGGATCAACTCTTTGCTCCCATCTACAACAAGAATCAATCAACAATAACATAATATCTTATCAGGGCAAAAACCAAAGGGTTACTACTCCCCTTCTGAAAAGAAAATAATTTCAAAACTGACCAAAACACAGTGCAGTATCCTCGACTTTGAGGGGCACTTTGCATGAACGCCAAAGCTCATTATCTTTCACTGCTCATGAAAACTATTCTGTTCATGCAAAGTGCTCCTCAAATTTGATGCAAATAAGCAAAACAAAATGCTTTATGGGTTGTAAAAAGCACTGTATATTCAAAAGACAATCTGAGATTTCAGGTCATAAAACTAGAAATTCACCATCATTGAACATTCCATTGTTGAAAACATCTACTGGTCAATGTTCTTTTTATTATGTTGGGATAAATCTTTGGAATAATTTAGGTAATGACGTTTCTGGTAGTCTGAGTGTCTCTTCAGTGGACAACTTTAACGACATTGACTATATGCAGGGATGGAAGAAATAAGTTATTTATGTATTTATATGTATGTATTTAACCATATGAGGAAGTAGCAGATCCCATTAAAATAGTGCTCAATACACATAGTGTAGAGCTGAGTATATGAATGATGACGAAGAGGCAAGATTTGCTGTAACTCCGAGTTTCGTGCTTACGCACT